>JAQZBX010071834.1:0-15174 GCA_029593785.1 Cabassous unicinctus | reverse complement strand
GCATGCTAGACCACTGTAAATATGATCTATCTGTTGCTATATCAGATAACCTAGTAAAAATTCTGATGTTTTTCATTAGTTTCATGACAATAAACAAGATCAAAGAGCAATGACTTTTTTCAAGTCATTCTGCAATAATAGTGATTATCGAAGAATGAATTCTAGGACATTTAGCATAAGTGAATTTAAGAGTGACCCAAAAGTGTGAGAATAATAGATAAAGTAGGGGAGAAGAAGAAATGGAGATATGTGTTATAAATTACATAACACAAGAGGACTTTGTTCTGTGTGGAGAGTTTTGCTCCGCCTTCATCACATTTGACAGAGGACCCTTTACCAAACTTTGATAGAGTTTGATGCCCTTTCAACCTAATGCAACAACAAAAAAAGATCTGCCACATTCTCTTCTTAGATCCCATCAAAGTTTGCTAATCACCTAAGTGTTACTTTAAAGCCATGGTCCTAGTGCGTTTTTATAAACTGGAGAAAGGAAACTCTTCCTTGTGAAGCATAGGATTTCATAGAAAAACAAATTTCAACTATTTCTCACATTTTTCTCATGGAAAGACATATTTTCATGAAAATTTGGTCGTCAGAAATTAGATAGCAGTTTGCAACACCCTCACTGCAAATCACTTGAATGGATGTTGCCTACATAGAATAAAGAAATTACCTGAGAAATTTGATCTATGTTTTATATATTTACCATCATAAGGTTCAAGATGAACTTACTAGGGTAATTTCAGAAATCCAGATCTAAGTTAAAGAAGGAGGCTCTAAATGATTAGCACAAGGATGTCTGACATTTTCAAAACAATGTAAGCAACTTACAAAGGACTTATTTGGTTCTTCTGAAGAAAATTTTTTCTTATTTTCTTTCTTTTTTTTTTTTGCCTTCAAAATTTAGATTTACATCATTCAATTGCCAACCTGAAAATGTTAATTTCTAGGGAATTCTGACATATTTGTCACCATTATTTCTCCAACAACTTTAAGAATTGTCACAGTGATAAATGAACTTTTGAAAAATAAAACTCAAAAATTTATTTTGTTGACCTTTCTATTCTTTTCTGTTGGTAATTATGAGGTTTATGAATTGAATTTGTCACTTTTTCCTATGAAAACTAGAAAAGAAAATTCTAATTTTATTCCTTATTATATCATTTTACTCCAAAATAGTTTGATATAGATTTTCCATATTATATAATATTGTACTATGTAAAGAACATTTGTAACTAGGTCAAAATACACTGTTTCTAAGCACCACGAAGGAAATAATTGTGTTATACTCATAATAGAATATAACCAGAGTAACAGGACTAAAATGACTCATTGTGACCATGGTTGTTGCAGGTGATGCCAAAGCAGGGGCTCAGAAGGCTGATAGAGTTATGAAAGTCTCCTTGTGATGTCAGAAGTGCCTGTCTTCCAAAACACAGACGTACCAAATGGGAGACTGCATTGAAGTGAAAGAAAAGAAAATATGGCAAGTGCAGGACAAACGAACTATGGTCTCTCTTCCTCTCTGAGGATGAACATGAAGTCTGATTACTGAACACAAGTATGAGAAGAAGCTAGGAACCTGGCCCACACAATAACAGCTTGTCCTGCAGGATCCAGAAAGGAAAAAGAATAAACAATTGCTTCCTTCCAGGGCCAGAGCCACCAGTGTGTGCATGACAGGAGGACATTTGGTAGGGACAGCTGTACACATTCACATCACCGTTACAGAAGAAAGAGGGAACCCATGTTAGTAAGCCAGTCCTCCTCTCTTAAATACAAATGATCAACCGACAATCACAGCCACGTGAACTACATCAGGTGCCTGACAAGAAAGATCAAAAGAGAAAACAAAATAACTGGTCACACAGGAAACCCCATGATTTTGGCAGCATTTTTATTACTTCATACAGACAATTTTTTGGGGGGTTGCCTACATGTTTACCACCTTATTCGTTCAACAATTCTTCTTGCATCAAAGATGTTTTCTGGGATCGGTTTCCTTCTTGAAGTATACTCTTAAGACGTTCTTTTAAAGATAACTTGTAGGTGTGAACTTCCTCAGCATTTGTTTATCTGAAAATTAATTTGTTTGATTTACTTTTGTATTGGAAGACAGTTTTGATGACTACAATTCAAGGTCGAAACGTAATCATCAAAAGTGTTCCTTGCAACACTTTAAAGATACTATGGGAATTGTCCTGAATGACATTGCAATGACAAATACAGGCCATTATATATCTTGCCATAACCGACAGAATTGAGTGGGAGAGAGTGTAAACTACAATATAAACTGTAACCCATGCTTAGTGGCAATGCTCCAAAATGTGTTCATCAATTGCAATGAATGTACCACACTAATGAGGGATGTTGTTAATGTGGGAAAGTGTGGGAGATGTAGAGAGCGGGGCATGTGGGAATCCCCTATATTTTTTATGTAGCATTTATGTAATCTAAGCATCTTTAAAAAAATAATAATTAAAAAAAAACAAAAGATACTATGGTACTGTCTTCTGGCTTCCATTGTTGCAGTCAGTAAGTCTGCTGCAAGTCTGTTATTCTTTTTGTAGGAATCTGTATTTTCAAGAGACTTCTCTATCTTTATTAGCCTGCATTTTTGCTAAAATTTATCTGGGAGTGATTTTTTTATTTACCCTTGGGATCTGGTATACTTCAATTCTGAAAAATTTGCAGCCATCTCTTTCAATACTGCCCCTTCCACTGCCTCAATGCTATTGACTAGACTCAATGATATTGCTCGGTTAGAGCAAGATCTTCCGTCTGTCTTCTAAAACATTGTATCCTCACACTCCAGGTACCCAATATATATTAATTTTCCAAATAAATAAAGGTCCAGGTAAGATACCTCTAAATAGGATATTGTTAAGAAAATTAAGAAAAACAATGAACTTTGTAAAATTATTAAGAATATTATCTAGGAATACAAGCATTTGCTAATTTCACAGATGGTTGAAACACCATGGCCTTAGCTGCAAAGAACTTTAGGAAGAAGAAAATTGTGTTTCATTGAACAGGATAAACTGAAACCAATAGTCAACTTTACACCAGTCATATTTAGATCTAATAAAACAAGCACAATATCAGAGCTTTTGAGATTAATATCATTCCATAATATGTATATCGATGAAATAATGAAGTCAAAGTACCTCCATTTATAGCTAAAACTGCTTTCCTAATAGTTACAAAAGTCCATAGATGTTGGGTTTTAAAAGGTTTCTGAAGTCATTTTTTAAAGTTTAAATGTAATAATTATGTCAATTAAATGTGACCTCGTTTGGGATCTTAGGCGATTTAAATAGCTGGTAATTAACTGAGCATCTTGAAAATAATCTCCCTTCTGAAAAAAAATAGTGGGCAAAAATGTACATCAAGGTAAAAGAAATACTCTTACATACAATCTTTGCCAAATTAAAAACCTATAAATTTTCCTTAATAGAAACTATGCCATTATCAGAAATAAGCCAAAGCTCTTCTAAATATAGTCAAGCTAGCATGCCTCTTCTACAAAACTCAATATTTGTCAAGATAATTAATGATTTTAAACTTTATAACAATGCACTCTGTTAGATTTTTTAAAAAGAATTACTAGAATAGATTTCAATTTCTACCCAAAATATATTAATATTTGTAAACTCTTTACCTTAATTCCAAAATACAAAAATTCAAATTTGGCAGCTCTGGATTTGAGGAGTCAAATCCAGACTTTATGTTTGTCCCTTGACAAACATAAAGCTTTGTACAGGCCATCATATCTTTTGAAATTTAAGAATATGGCTAGAGGCCAATTTTTTCCCAAGCTTTGTTTTCACAACTGTAGACCTAAGTGATGTTCCATTGAACTAATTGGATTAAGGAAAAACACATCTTCATTGATTTTGTTAAAATTAATTTTGCAAAATGGTTCCTCATTTTATTATTAAATGTTTAGAATTATCTGCCCAAAAACAGTACAACAGAAACTAAACTAATTCCATTTTATTTTTAAGGTATAGTCAATATTCTATTATCTTTTGGGAAGGTATTATCTTCAACATCAGAATAGTTCAGAAAATCATAATTGGTGTGTATTGACAGAACTAAGTGCATTAAGTACTTATCTTGCATATATTGGCTATTTACTCTTAACACTATATATTAAAACTTCAGTTTCCTTTGTTATCATTCATTGGTTAATTCAACAATATTTATTGATTGTCCATTATGTTCAAAGCCATAGCATAAATACAAATTGTAACCTTAAAATGTATTTGTATAGATTATTCTCATATATTCCTGGTGGGATTATAAAAGGGTGCAGCTGCACAGTTTGGCATTTTAAATATAGAGTTATCATATGACCCAGCAATTCCACTCCTAGTTAAATACTCAAGATGATTGAAAACATGCCCACACAAAACACAAAACCCTTTACACAAATATTTACAGCAGTATTATTCATCATAGCCAAAAAGTCAGGGGAAAAAAATCAAAGGTCCATTAAGCAAATAAATAAATAACTTATGGATAAATAAAATGTGGTATGTCCACACAATGGATTATTATTCAGCAAAAAAAAGGAATGAAGTACCAAAATATGTTTTAATATGGGTGAACCTTGAAAACATTTTATTAAGTGCAAGAAGCCAGTCACAAGGGGGGAAAAAAAGCATAAAATGTGATTCTACGTAAATGAAATATCCAGAGGAGTTAGAATATAGACACAAAAAGTAGATTAGTGCTTGCCGGGGACTAGGGAGTGGAGGAAATCAGGATGACTTCTAATGGGTACAGGGGTGGTGAAAATATTCTGAAATTGGATATGATGACAGCTGCACAACTCTGCAAATATACTAAAACCTACTGAATCATGCACTGAGGATGAATTATGGTATGTGACCTATATCTCAATAAAGTTGTTATTTTTTTGAAAGTGTAAAGATTAGTAAGATTTAAAAGATATTTATATGAGTAACTATTAAAAAGCAAGACATAGTAAGATATATATATACATATATATATATAAGCCTTATATGGTGTCAGAAAAAGGATCATCACTTTCACCTGGGGTAATTATAGAAACCTCTTAAAAAGGGGCAATAAGCTGAACGATGAGAGATGCATGGAATTTGGGTTTTTTAAATGAGAGAACAAGGTAAGAAAAGAAAATACTAGCAAGCGGGGGTGGGGGTGCATGAGCAAATGCTTAGAAGTAGGGAATGGGAGAGGGAAGCAATTATAAAAAATCCTGGGTGTTGGAACATAAAGTGTAGATGAGGATGAGAATGCCAGATTAATCATCTGAGATAATTCTTTACACCGAGGTTTCACAACCTAGGCAATCACGACATTTTGGGCCAGATACTTCTCTGTTGTAGAGGAGAGCCCTGTGCATTTTAAGATGTTTAACTGCATCCCAGACCTCTAGCCACTAGATGCCAGTATAAACACCACATCCTCCCCTCCCCCAACCAAGCTGTAACATTCAAATATGTCTTCTGACAATAGCAAATGCTCCCTTCGAGGCAAACACAGCACTAGGCAGGGCTTTGCATGCTAATTGAGTTGAGTGGATGGGAAAAAAAGAGTTAATACTTTTTTTTAGCAATATTCCTAGCCAAAGATAATAGGGTTCTGGAATATAGAAGAGATCATTAAATTGGAAATTAAAGGTTAAATGATATTTATTTACGGAAGAAAACACCCAACTCATTATGGGTGTCAAATCAAACAGACTTAACAACTTTCATTGTTTGGGCAAGGGACAGAGAAGATAGGAATCAAAAATGATCTCAACATTGAACCTAGGTGCCAAGGTAGTGGTTGTAACAAAAGTCAGAAATAGTGAGGGAAATAGACTTAAAAGGGAAGATGAGAAGTTCAATTTCACAAACTGCTAAATACAATGTGCTACTCTGAGAGATAGTTGGGGAGATTTTTTTACAAAATTTAACATATCTTCCAGCAATCAGGCTCATAGGCATTTACCCAAATGAGTTGAAAACTTATACCCCACACAAAAACCTGCACACAAATGTTTATGGCAGCTTTACTCATTATTGACAAAATCTGAAGCAACTAAGATGCCCTCCAATAGGTGAATAGACAAATCGTGGTATATTCATACAATGGAATATTATTCAAGTGATAAAAAGAAATTAGCTATCAAAACACATGGAGAAAACTTGAATGCACATTGCTAAGTGAAAGAAGCTAGTCTGAAAAGCCTAGATATTGTATGACTTTCTACAAAAGGGAAAACTATTGAGGTAGTAAAAAAAGATCATTGATTAACAGGGGTTCAGGGGGAGGGAGGGAGGAATGAATAGGTGAAGCTTAAGGGATTGTTAGGACAATGAAATTATTCTGTATAATACTGTAATGGTAAGTACTTGACATTACGCATCTTGTCAAAACCCATAGAACAACACAACACAACCCAACACAAAAAAATGATCCCTAATGTAAACATGGACTTTAGTTGGTAGTAACGTATCAACCTTTGTTCATCAATTTTAACAAAAATACCATGTAAATACAAGATGCATAATAGTAGGGGAAACTGTGGCCAAGGGAGAGGGGTTATGTGGGAACGCTCTCTACTTTCTGCCCAAATTTTCTGTAAACCTAAAACTGCTCTAAATAATAAAGTCTATTATAATTATGTGTTGGAAGAATTTTCAGACAGGACTGTCAAGCCAGAAAGTGGAAATTTGAGACTGAAACTTTCAAGGAAAATTCAGGAGTATAAACATAGATTTAGAAACTATGCACATGGAAGTTAAATCTAATCTATGGGATTAGATTGCCCAGAAAGAGAGCTCAAAGAGAGAGAAAAGGAGACAGCCAGGGACAGATGTTCATAGGACGTCTATGGGTTTCATATATGAAGGAAGAAAAGAGAGAAGAGTACTTGGGGGAGTAGCCTAAGAATAAGAAGATAAAATGTCCAAAGAAACCCAAAGGAGAGATTTTGGCAAAGAAGGAATGGGTTGGATGGTGGAGTGCTTGGTTGGTTGGTTGGTTCATTGGTAAATTGTTCCAACTGATACAAGACGTTAAGGAATATAGAGAAAATGACATTTAGATCTGGTGACTGGTCAGTTGCTGGTGGTCCTGAAGAATGCTGTATAAACATGATGAGGAGAGCAAATAAATTAAAATGAATGGAAGAACACATAGCTGTTGATGAAGTGAAATGCTATTTTTAAGAAGTTCATTGGTAAAGGGAGAAAAAGAAATTGAGCAACAGGAAGTGTCTCTTATATAGGGGAGAAGTTATGCATATTTGTAAAGTCACTGAAATTGAAAGGGAATAATTGAAATAGAAGGAGGGTGGATAGAGGCAAAGAACTGATCATTGATGGAGCATGGTTCTGGAGGAGTTTGGAAAGACTGGGATTAAATTACAAATGTTGACTTTAGTTTTGTAGAAGAATATTTCATTCTCTAAAAGTGGAAGAAACAAAAAGAGGTGGTGCAATGCGGTGAAAAGAAAATTACAAATTTGGGGATGGACCCCTAATAATTAAAAGTTTTGTGTAATTTAATACCAAAAATGTTTATATGTGGAAGAGCTCTTTTAAATATAATAGTTTACCATGATTTCCCTACTCATAAGAACACTTGGGAAGAGGAAACACTTTCACCAGATGAGTGCCAGTTGTTTGTAGCCTAAAGCCAGGCTTTCACAGTGCAGTTTGTTATTCTGTTCAAACTAAATTCCCAGAACACAGGCACATGCTCAGTTAAATACAATATGAAAACACATCGCAAATACAGAAATGGATTTTGATCTATTTATACCTCCACACTGCTCAATGATAGCAAGTAACTTTGTTATATTTAAACATCTTCTTTAAAAACTCCCTAATAATTTAGCCTGCACATTTTCAAGTCTTGACATTAAGAGACATGAGAGGAAAATAAGTCTCCTTAAGAGAAATGTTTTGCAATTTGGGCTTCATTTCTTAAATTCTCTGAGAAAAAGCAGACAAATTCTCCCATTCACTTTCATTCAACTTTTCCTTGTATATCAGCACAAGAATGAAATAAAAAGAATCCCATTAATATTATTAAGACCAAATGTTAGGGTGGGGGGGCTTGGGTTGGGCCATCCATGGAACTGGTGGTAGGGCTGGAGGAAGGAACAGGTGAACTCTGGCGATTTGTAGGTCTGTGGTTAAAATCACAATGGTGGGAATGTTCTTCTGGCAAATATGGCAGGGAAGGGTTACTGGTGCAGGGCATTGGGGGTGGGATATGTGAGATAGGGCACACCAGGGGCATGCTTCTATGGGATATGAAAGTGTTCATCTTGTCATAGTGTGTTATCTCAGTGGGTGGAGACCCACACAATAAACAAGAAAATATTAATCTCCCATCCTGGAGAATCCTACTATTTTCTTAATTAAAGGGACAAGAATCTCTCAACTTAGGCAGTGCCTAATAAAAGAAAACAAATATGTCAAGCCCTCAAAATTATTGCATGGAACTAAGAACTTTATTTTTTGAAATTTGAAACTTAATGGTTACCATAGGTTCCAAGGGGAGTGGGAAAGAAGAATAGAAAAAAAAAAATGGAAAATAGGGCATTTTAGGGCATTGGAATTGTTCTGCATGATCTTGCAATGACAGAAACAGGCCATTTTAAATTTTGTTAAAACATATAAAAGTGTACAGTGCAAAACATAAACCATAATGTAAGCAATTGACCAGTTAGTAGCAATGCTTCAATATCTGTACATCTATTGTAACAAATGTACCATATACATGTAAAATGTTATTAGTAGGGGAGAGTGGGACTGAGGAAGGGGGTTGGGTGTACAGAATCCCCTATATTTTCTATGTGACTTTTCTGTAACTTAAATCTTCTTTGAAGGTAAGGCAAAAAAATAAAAAGGCACTGGGGGAACATACATAAAAGATAATAGATCTTATGGTGATGAAAAACACTATGAAAAATTCTTTTTTATTTTATCAATTTTTTATTTTTTTATCTTTTTATTTTATTTTTTATTACTATTATTTCATTTTCTTATTGTTTTTATTTGTTTATTTTGGGGGGTTTATTTTAGGGGAGGTTTTAGATTACAGAAGGGTCACAAATGTGGCAAGGAAGGATCACTAGTGTGGGGTGTCAGTGGTGGGGGATGTGTGGGGAGGGGTGCTGCTGGGGCATGCCTCTATGGCATATGAATAAGTTCAAGTGATCATGGGGTGTTGTCTCGGTGGCTGGAGATCCACATGGTAACTGAAAGAATATTGAATTCCCATCCCGGGAACTCCTGCTACATTCTAACAGTGTGGCAAGAATCCCCCAAGTACAAGGGCAGTGCTTAGCAAAGGAGGACAGACCATTACACCAGGCCCTTTATATTGAAGGTTGTACTTAAGAACCTTTTCTTGTGAAATTGAAATTTAGCCTAGTATTATATATTGCCTAAAAGTTACCTCCTGAAAACCTCGTTGCTCACATGTGGCCTCTCTCTAAGCTGAACTCAGCATGTAAATGCATTACCTTCCCCCACGGCATGGGGCATGACTTCTGGAATGAGCTTCCCTGGCACCAAGGGATTATTACCAAGTGCCAACTAGTGAGGCATCTGGAAAAAGACCTTGACTAAAAGGGGGAAATGTTAACCACAAATGAGTTTTATGGCTAAGAAATTTCAAAATGAGTTGGGAGGTCATTCCAGAGGTTACACTTATGCACGTCTTAGCAGGATCTCAGTAACTGCCACAGTAAACAGTGCCTCAAATAGTGGGGCTCCTGCGGACTCTAGAGACATCTAGATACTACAGGCAGGGCAGACAATTTCAGGAATTCGGTATCCTGTCAGTGAGCCTTACTTTGGAATATTGCTCCCCAATGTAACAGAGTTAGACTCATTTTTCAATTGCCCTACACATGGCTCTTCTACCCCTTTTATTTGAACCTATAATTAGCACTATACTTGTTAAATATATTTCCCAGAGACTTAAATCTTCAATCTGTTCATATGCTGATGGAGCCTTGGCTCTCAGCAGAGTTGCAAAACCTACTCTCCAGAACAATTAACAAAAGAATGAGATGGACAACACCCATTCCAAAAAACAGAGACTATCCATAACTGCAAGCAAGACAGTTCCATCCATCTGCCCCATGGGATTTAAGCCCCTTCTCAGTCAGAAACATAGTGAACATCACCATCCCAAAATCCTCAAGATTGAGGAATGAACAAATATAAGAGAGGAGTATAAACACAGACCAAAGTAGATTATTGTTATCTTAAATTATTACCTTGTATTAACGGAAGAACTTGTAAAATTGATATAAAGAGAGTGGTTGCCAGAGGTTCAGAAGGGAGGAGGGAGGATGAACGGGTGCAACACAGAACATATTTAGGGCGGTAAAATTCTCCTGTATGATACTGCAATAACGGACACATGATATTATGCATTTGACATAATGGAACTGTACAACATAAAGTGTAAACCATAATGTAAACTCTAGACTTTGGCTAGTAGTAATGCTTCAATATTGGTTCATCAACTGTAACAAATTTACCACACTAATCTAAGATGTCAGTAATAGGGGATACTATGTGTGGGTATAGGGGAGTGGTTATGTGGGAATTCCCTATACTTTCGGTGTAAATCTTCTGTAAATATAAATCTAAAACTTCTGTAAAAAATAAAGCTTAAAAGAAGAAGTCAGCGAGGTTCAGAGCATGAGAAGGACTTAATGCACCTTGTTGGTTTGAAGATGGAACTATGACAGGAATACAGGTAACTTGATGCAGCTGAGAGAGGCTCCTGGCTGACAATCAGCAAGGAAGCAGGGACCTCACCTCTGCAGTTGCAAATAACTGAATTTTGCCAATAACCTGAATGATCTTGTAAGCAGATCCATCCCCAGAGCTTCCAACCGGCCAATGAATGATTTCAGTCTTGTGAAACCAAAATCAGAGGAACCAGTTGAGCTAACGTGGACTTCTGACCTACAGAACTGTGAGATAATTTTTGTTGTTATAAGCTGCTAAATGTGTGGTCATTTGTAAGGCAGCAATAGAAAACAAATAAATCTTAATTAACATAAGAAAGACTTGAACACATCTTAAAAGTCTTCTATTCAGAGAGTAAGACAATGAGAAATAAATAAAATGTAAATTTTTCCCTGTCACTTTGGGAAAATATATAAATAGTGATTTTGGTAGAGAGATGGATTACATCATGGTATTCAAGAAGACACCTCAAAAGAAGTTAAACAAATATTTTCTAGATATTAAAATCTGATACAATCATTAAAAAAAAAAAAAAAACCCAGATCCTGGCTTAATTTAACCACACATTATGCATTGGATTTGAAGAAGAGTATTGATAATCCAAAGTAGTTTAGCTGGGAAATTGTCATTTTAATTTGTCATTATTTAATTCATTTGCCATTATTATCACTTTGAAAAAAATCTGAAGTTTGCTTTCCCCTAAATGGCAATGCACTAAGAACGGATTTACCCATATTATATCATTAAATGAATCTGTTAGGACTTTGCATTAAACACCAATTATAAAATAAAGAAAGAAAAAAAAACAACCATGCACATTTTGCCATTCTTATATCAAATGTATTAGAATTCAGTTTCTTAGCCTCCACCAAATCATTTGAATTTTCCTAACTCATCAGCCAATCAAATGATGGTGTGCAAAATAACCAAACACTTTGTCACTCTTAATTCACTTGCGTTGAACAATCTCAAACAGTATCAAATCAATTCAAACAATATATTTCTGAACTTTTTTTGAGAACAGTTTGGGTTCCTCCTTTAAGAAACTACTTCTACAGTGGAATGTGAGACTCTGATTACCTCTTAAAATGGCAGTTGATAGTTTTAAAAAGAAATAAAGAAAGTTGGGTTTATTGTAAAAATATTTCATATCTTTAAAAATTACTTTTAAACAAGCCTCCAAGGGGTAACACCAGGACTGATAAAATAACCTCAGCATTTGATGTCTGTGGGTTTACTCCCAGGCTCTACCACGAAGTTGACACAACACCAAAGAATCCCTGTCTCTGAGTTTCTCCATCTAAGTTTTAAACTCCATAAGGAGAGATTGATAAATATGACTCCATAAAAAGTTTAAACCATTACATGGCAAAAAAGATAATCGTCAACCAAGCACATGACAAACTTAGAAAATTATTTGCAAAATATCTGACAGATAAAGATCTTATTTATTTAGTATAAAAGGTGTTCAACTCAATGTGAGAAATACAAAAAATAAAAAGGGCAAAACCTGAGATGTCAGTTAATAAAAAAAAAAATTCAAAAATATATTTAACATGTTAAAACACTTACAGCAAAATATAAATGCAAACCAAAACAAAGTATACCTTTTTCACAAATCAGATTACCAAGGATTAAAAAGTTCCTTGAAGTCCACAGGGAATGAATAAATTAGGCATTGCCATATATTGCTGGTGGGAATATAAATTAATGCAAACTTTTACACAATATTTATCAAAATAAAAAGGTGTCTGTTTTGACTCAATTCCAGTTTTAGAAATTTAGATATACACAAACATGTACGAAAGATTTGTGCACAGAATATTTAATATATATTTATAAAATGGAATGCTATAGAACTGTTAAAAAGAATAAATGTTAGAATATGAAAAAATATACAAGATAATTATGTTAAGTGAAAAGAAGTTGCACATTAAAATATTGTGTTACAGTGAGAGAGGCATAATATATACAATTATATACTACAATTTCCATAGAAAAGCTCTGGAAGAATCTATAAGAAACTGCTATATCTGGCTAGTTGAAATGGGATCTGAGAAAGAAGACCTTTTTCGTTTATCACTTTATACCCTGCCTTACTCTTTGAACTTTCTATTATAATCATATGTTAATGTTATAACTTTTAAAAGCAGAAAAATCACATGAGAAAATGCATTGGGAGAGATTTCCTTTTAAGAAATAATTGTCCTCATGACATCTTATAAAAAATATGGAAACTTCAAGATAATTGTTGTGGTCATAACTGTTACATAAATGTTATTGAACAAGTGCCACAAACAGTCATAAAGGAGCCATAAAAAAAACTTTAAGATAACCAAAAATAATATCTTAAGTAGGTGAGCCTTCAGGAAAATAACATTAATGAGACACTGGTGGGCATATAAATTGGTCCAAAATTTGGGAAGAGTAATTGGTAATATTTATGAGAAGTCAGAATAATATGTTTGACCTTTGACCTAACAATTCCATATCTATTTTTTGAGGAAATAATTCTAATAGTAGTTCTTACCTTTATACAAAGGAAATAATATCAGGTATATTATATATGAAAATAAATACTAAAAGGTGAAGAAAGATTAAGCTATAAAAATGGTCATCACAGTACTATATAAAATAACAAAAATTAGTAACAACCCAAATGTCCAACAAAAGACATTGGTTAAATTAGGGTATACCCACACAGGAAATTGCAATAAAGCCAGTTAAAATTATACGGTAATTTCAAGATGGTAGAGTGAGATTCTTCCAAGCTCCATCCTCCTGCAGAAGCTTTGAACAACCAGCAGGAAATGGCAGAAACATCTTTCTCCAAGCTCCAGATAATGTTAAAGGATTGTAGTAACAGGGCGAGTGCTGAATCAAGAAACAGTATCTTGTGGTGCCCTGTCTGGCCCATCCCCACCCCTAATATGCTTTCAGTCCCTGTTCTAGAGTACAGAATACCCTTGTGCACATACTGGGAGCATGTATGTCTGGCGCAATCTGCCTGGTGGTGTCCTAAGGGGCTTGCCATACCAGAACTTATGCGGCATGTAGAAGACAACTCACCAAGGTGGCAGAGCAGTCAAATTTTGCTGCCAGGGGCAAGAGATCACTGGCTATAGGATACACATTGCAGTGCTAGGGACCATGAGGAAACGGTCATTTGCAAGCAACCATGAAAAGGGGGGAATTCCTAGGCCCACATGGGGCAGAAAGGATCAGGGCTACAGGCTAGACTTTGGCCTAGAGCTGTTCTCGAATCTGATTATATGAGCAAGCCCTGAAGGAGGTCTATCTTCAAAGACAGGGAAAGGTGTTTTCTTTTTTTCTTTTTTTTGTTAGTGCCTAGCAATCAAAGAAAGCTATGTCATAACACTAAATATAAACATAAGAATCAGAAGCCTCAGAGTCTAAATTCCATCAATAACACAGTAAAATATTAAAATGTCCAAGTTTCAACAGAAGGTTACAAAACATACAAAGAAACAGTAAGTCATGGTCCAAGCGAAAGAGATTAAAGCATTAGAAATCGCCAATTATTCAATGATTCAGTGGCAGGCCCAGGACATACCAAAGATATTTTTTTAGTGGTCCTAAATATGCTTAAACAGCTAAAGAAAATCATGGGCAAAAAGTTAAAGGAAACCAGGAAAACTGCACAGGTATACCTAAGAGATATTGTGGGATCAGTTCCAGACCACTGCAATAACGCGAGTATCGCAATCAAGCAAGTGACTCAATTTTTTTTTGTTTCCCAGTGCATTCAAAGTTATGTTTGCATTATACTGTAGTCTATTAAGTATGCAATAGCATTATGTCTAAAAATAAATAATTAACACACCTTAATTTAAAAATACTTCATTGCTAAAAAATGCTAACCATCATCTGAGCCTTCAGCAAGTCATAATCTTTTTGCTGGTGGAGGGTCTTGCCTGAGCAGTTGACTTGCATCAACTTGCAGTTGATGGCTGCTGACTGATCAGGGTGGTGGTTGCTGAAGGGTAGTGTGACTGGCAATTTCTTAAAATTAGAAAACAATGAAGTTTGCCACATTGATTGACACTTCCTTTCACAAAAGATTTCTCTGAAGCATGAAATGCTATTTGATAGCATTTTACCCACAGTAGAACAGGAAGTGAGCACATGCTGTTTGGAAAAATAGCACCATTGGACTTGTTTGATGCACGGTTCAATTGGTTTAAAAAATAAAAAAAAGCAGTATCTACAAAGTGCAATAAAGCAAAGTATAATAAAATAAGGTATGCCTGTAGATGAACACAAACAGAATACCAATAGAAATGTGGATATTATGAAAAGGAAACACACAGAACTTAAAACCACAATCTTTAAGACCACAAAAATTAAAAATTCCCTAGATGGGATCGACAGCAGATTGGAGCAAGCAGAA
>JAQZBX010071833.1:0-15171 GCA_029593785.1 Cabassous unicinctus | reverse complement strand
TGCATATGTGCCAAGGGGAAGCCAGAGAGAGAGAAAGAGAGGAGATTTCTGAGGTGATTGAGCAAGGTTGTTGGAGTAAGATGAGAAGTGACATAATCAAGCCCAACTGAAATAGGTCAGTAATATTTTCTTATTCTAGCATCTTGTCCATCAATTGTTATATTTCCCTAAGACACAATATTTAGGATCAATTCAGTAAGTTAGGCAGAAACATCTTCTTACCCATTTAGGTATTTCTTACCATAGTAAGTTAGAACAAATAGGAGATAACTTTCACAAAAACATGCCTTGCTTATCCTGCTGCTTGTGCCCTGCTCCCACCCTTCTCCATAGAGAGATTTTGTAAATAAAATCCAAACTAATGGTGTCCTGTGAAAGTCCCATGTGATCTGCCTTCTTCTCAGCTCTCTTGCATCCTCAACCAATATTCCCCAATCTCTCTTCTGTTTCTTCATCTGGGGAACTGCTTTCCCCATTTTAGGCATTTGCCCTTCCTGTGACTGTGGCTGGGAAAACACTTATCTTAGGGCTTTGCATGACTGCATCCCTCAAATTCTTCAGAGCTAAGCCTGAAAGTCACTTCATCTCCTCACATAAAAGGAGATCTTTGTAATCACCCATATTTTATTAGTGATCATAATAGTCTTTTTAAAGATTTATTCTTTTTTATTCAGTGTGATTTTTTAACTTTATATTTAGAGAAGTTTAGATTTATATTTAAAGAAAAATTACAATAAAAATGTATGGAATTCCTATATAACAACCCCTGCACCCACACATCATTACTTCTATTACGGACATCTTAGTGTGTTCCATTTGTTACAATTGATGAATCAATATTGAAGGATTGCTACTAATCAAAGTCTATAGCTTATAATACTTTTTAAAAATTCCTTCAATGTCTTGCATAGATCAATTGTTATCTTTACTGGTATTTAATTAAGCTTGCAGGTAACAAAGATCATTAAGGTGACAAAGGTTTACCATAATGCCAGCTTTTCAGTGTATATAAGTGCACAACTTTCTAGATTGTGAAATGAGTCAAAGCAAAGGTGTCAAGATTTATTGTTCTCTTCCCTCTGGAGTATAAAAAATACTCAACACTCAAACAATACAGTCCTCCTCTCCTATTTGGGCTGTAGAGCAGTCATCTACCAACTCCGGCCTGAGTATTTGGGTCCCCTGGGAGACTGGCCATGATTGAATCTTTTCCCCTGATCTTTTGACCATTTGTGCTAAGTAATAAACTGTTCATTTACTAAAATTTTTTTGTGACTGAGCCTGTTTCCGAGATGCACTATAGAGCAACTTACTCCACTGATTTGGGGGCTGCAAGCAGAGTACTTTGCAAATTATGGAATGGAATTGCTCAATTTTTTGGCAATTATTTTCATCATTCTTTCATACATTTTGTATGGTAGTGTCATGAGCAAAACATGACTGATGGATTTGTGGGCTGAAATGAGGGTTTGCCTCTTGTCTACTATCCTGGGTAGAGGTAATGACCTACTATTGGGGTACTTATAGCATACTGTTTATATCCACTGGAGGAAGGGTGCATATAAATGGGACATTGAAAATCCCCCATGAATTTCAGGGAGTTGGCCAGCTGGTTTCATCCTGAGATCAATGAGGTTGGGCTTCCAATGACTGGCATACACTCCCCTGGCCCACAGCTTCTTATGTCTCTTCTCATTCTGGAAATAGAATTACCCACAATCAGGCCTCCAACACTAATATTGTGGTGAGTGTGAGATCAGTCATTATTAAGGAGACCATAAGATTTGAAGATGGTGACCTGGAGGGGAAAATAAATTTATGAGACATTGGGGAAGATGGCTGAGTAGGGAGGTGTAGTACTCAATCCTTCTACCCCAACAACTATAAAACAGGCAGGGGCCATCTGAAACACCTATTCCAATTATCCAGAGTCCAGAAGAACACTGTAAAATATCCAGGGAAGAGCAGGAGGAAGAAGCCAATAAACTATGGTATAGAAGTGTAATTGTCTCCAAGTTGCAGTTACATGTGCCCATCCTACAATCTCACAGCAGGCCACACTCCATGTGGTACAGTCCCTGGATAGCTGGTACTGAAAGAAAGGGATGTAAAAATTCTATTCCCCAGAACAGTGGGGATAATGATGATCACTGATCACAGCTTTTGATTATTGAATTCACATCACTGGGTACTGGCACTAAGGGAAGTTATTGCTTCAAACTGCTTGGGACACAGTGGCTGGCAGGCAATATTTAAAACTTTTCTGGACATGGGCAAGGGCAGTGGTGATTTAAAGATGCAATTCTCCCCCAGGACTGTGGGGGACAGTAAGCTGAAGTGATGCAGTTGCTTTTCAGGCAAAAAAAGCTCAGTTTTAGGGCGCTACCAAAGAAACTTTTGTTGCCCTCATTGTCCTCCTATACAGGACACATTGGAATAAGTCTGCACCATCTTCATTGGTCCCTGGCCTTGTGTGGCTGGGAAAGAACAACTTTGGAAATTCATCCCTGAGGTGACCTTCCCACTAGAATTGGCACTCTATACCAAAGCAGGATGGGGAAAAAAGAGTGTAAAATATATAGAAGTGGACAGTTTGGGACAAAGTCCTGCCGGCTTCAAATACTCTGGAGAGGGCAGTCTATATCCTAGGAAAAGAGCAGACAACCAAACTCCTGTAAACAGTGGAATTCCAAAACAACTAACTTACAAGGTCACAGGACAAGACAAAGGCCAAGAAAAACAGGAAAAATCCTGCACACTACATTTCCCTTTGGCAAACCTTCCTGATAAGAAGGTTGAAGTTCAAGAAAACATTTATCTTCTCACCACCTGGTTGCAAAGTGAAAAAACAATGCATCTCAAAATTAACATTTTTAAATATTAACACGTAGAATGTGCAACAAAAGAACACAATACAAACAGAATCAAGAAATGATGGCCCATCCAAAGGAAGAGGATAAAAATACAGAAATCACCAAAGAAGAAGATGAGAATATAGACACAGAACAAAGTGTTTTAAAAAGAGATCTTAAGGTTGGGGACAAGATGACATTGGTTTAGGAGGTCACTCACTAAATCATTCAGAGAGGACAGCTGATTGTGGACAGGACCCTGTCTGAGCAGTCTGTGCTGGGGGCACATTGAGTGAGAATCTTGGGGGCATTGATCTGGAGGAAGTTGGATGGTGAGGTGGATAGCTCAGGAAAGATTCATGAGTTTTCCGTCTGCCTGTGGTAGTCAACACAGACGGCTGAGCAACACCCTCAGGGAAAAAACCTGGCTTGAGCTGCAACTGATGCCAGCAACCAAGTGAGGGGGAGCATTCTCTGAGAGTTGGAGGGCTCTGTTGGAGGGTCTATAGGGGTTTCCTTTCTGTGGATTTGGCTGCCTGGAACCCCTTGCATCTTTGGGGAACAAAATGGTTGCCATGAAGTGGCACCAAGCTGACGGGAGTGGTGAATCTGATGAGGAAGCCTGATTTAACTAACAGCTCAGAGATACTGAGGCTTGGTTGCAGAGGGGGCAGAGTCAGTCAATTTTATCATTCTGCACTGAGAAGCATCAAGCTTCAGCTCCCCTGGGGAGGCCAGGAAGTGGGAAATTCTTTATTAGTTTCCAGGAGTCTATTTAGGGTCCCCTCGGTGAAGGGTGTGGTCTATAAGAAGCCTTCTTTTGGGTCCCTTATTTTGCCAAACAACAAGAAAACAAAGCAGTCCCTTTAAAAAGTAAAAAAAAGAAATTTTTTAAAAAACTTAGTTTAATCACTAAAATCTGCATCAAATTTTGCAGATAGAACCTTGCAGGGCAATTGATTGATGAACACAAGCAGGCTGAGGGGTTCCACAGGCACCTAAGAAGGAACACTGTCCTTGCTTAGCTTTTTTTACTGTGGCTTGGGTGGTTTTTTCATTTTTCTTTACTTGTTGTCTCTTGCTTTTCTTTCCTCTTTACGCCCCCTCTTGTTTTTTCTTTTTTTCTCTTTTCTTCCTTTTTTTTAAAAATTAGGTGCTGCTAGCCTGTCTCTTCTTTGCTGTGATTCTTCTTCCATGATTTAACATTCTCTGTCTATATTGATTTTGTCTCCCAATGCTATGTCTTTTCTTTCCTTCATCTTTATGCCTTCTGCTTTCTGTTGTGGTTCTTACACACCAACTTTTTTCATCACCCCACAACTTAAGGGTGTCAATTTCTATTCTATCTACTCTGTTTTCTTCTTTTTAAATTATTATTAACTTTTTTCTTTCAGCCCTTTCTTTACTCTTTCTCTCTCTCCTCATCATTCTGCCCTTCTATCATTATAAATATTTTCCACTATTTGGTTTCCCAGCCCATTGTAGATACTCCACTTTGTCTCCTGTTACTCTACACTGCCTCCATGAGGTAAATAATCATTTTATTAAGTCTTATATGGCCTTTCTTCTAACTTCTATCTATATTATTATTATCTTTTTTCCTTACTCACATTTTTTTATTTCTCTGAACCTAATATTTTACCTTTTTGGGAACATAGAAAGAAGCAAGGAAATAAAATAAGAAGAACAAAGTGTCAAAGAGAAAGCTTAACACACACACAACTGCAAGCTAGAAAAACTCTAGAGCAGAAAGAGAAGCTAATCAACTGAATAAACCCATCAAGATAAAATGATGAGTAGAGGGCAACAAAATTTACAAACCACACTGAGAAACAGGAAGATATGGACAAGGCAAAATAACAAACTAAAAACCAGGAAGAGATGCAGAAAATCAAACAACTAATCAAAAATATCCAAGAAAATATCATGCACCAACATAATGAAGTGAAGGAAGAGATTAAAGACATTAAGAAGACACTGGGAGAACATACTGAAGAAATTGTAAAGATACATAAAAAGATAATGGATATGATTGTGATCAATGGCACAATCCAAGAAAGCGAAAAGACACTGGATTCACATAACAGTAAATTTGAACAGGCAGAAGAAAGAATTAGAGATGTGGAAGCAACACATCTGAAATCAGTTAGTAGAAAAGACAGAAAAAAAAATACAGCAGAAACTCAGGGATTTAACCAACAACACAAAATACACAAACATGTGCATTACAGGCATCTCAGAAGGAGAAGAGAAGTGAAAGGGAACAAAAGGAGAATTGAAGCAAAGAACAGCTGAAAACTTCCCAACCCTTTTGAGAGAGATGGATGTACATGTCCAGAAAACACAGCACACCCCAAACAGTATAAATCCCAACAGGGCAACTCCAAGACATATACTTCTCAAAATGTCCAATGCTCAAGAGAAAGAGAAAATACTCAAGGCAGCAAGAGAAAAGGGAACCATCACATACAAGGAAAGCACAATAAGATTAATTGCTGATTTCTCATCTGAAACCATGGAGGCAAGAAGACAGTGGTATGACATAGTTAAAGTATTAAAAGAAATAAACTTACAGCCATGAATTCTCTTTCCAGCAAAACTAACACTCAAAAATGATGGAGAGTTCAAAGTATTCTCAGAAAAACAGAAATTGATAGAGTATACCAATAAGAAACCTGCATTTCAGGAAATACTGAAGGATGTTCTACAAGTTGAAAGGATAAAACAGGGGAGACAGAGTTGGAGGAGAGTGTAAAGACAACTAAAAAGATAAAAAAGAGAAAGTAAAACAACATATGACATACATTAACCCAAAGAAAATATGGCTGAAGTAAGAAATTCATTGCAAGTAATAACACTGAATGTCAATGGATTAAACTCACCAGCCAAGAGACACAGATTGGCAGAATGGATAAAGAAATATGATCCATCTATACGCTATCTACAAGAAATCCACCTTCGACCCAGGGATTCAAGGAGACTGAAACTGAATGGCGGGAAAACAATTTTACGAGCTAAGAATACCATAAAGGGCAGGAGTAGCTATCTTAATATCAGACAAAATAAACTTTAAATGCAAAACTATTGCAAGAGACAATGATATACACTATATATTAGTAAAAGGGGTAATCTCTCAAGAAGATAGAACAATCATGAACATTTATGAATCTAATTAGGGTGTCTAAAAATACATGAAGAAAACTCTGGAAAAACTAAGTGGGGAAATAAATGTTTCTACAATTATAGTGGGGGACTTTAATACACCATTATCACCCTTAGACAGAACATCTAGACAGAGAAACAATAAAGAAACAAAGACTCTGATTAATACATAAGAGAACCTGAACCAAATAGACATATACAGAACACTACACCCAAATACACCAGGATTTACATTCTTCTAAAGTGCACATGGTTCATACTCTAAGATAGACCACATGCTAGGCCAAAGAACAACTCTCAATGAATTCAGAAAGATTGAGATTATACAAAGTAATTTCTCTGACCACAATGCAATGAAATTGGACATCACTAAGGGCCAGAGAGTCAGATTAGGCATAAAGATAAGGAAGTTAAACAATACCCTCTTAGACAAACAGTGGGTCAAGGAGGAAATCTCAAAAAAAATCAGTAAGTACATTGAAACTAATGAAAATGACAACACAACATAGCAAAACCTATGGGATGCAGCCAAAGCTCTCCTGAGTAGGCAGTTCATAGCCATAAATACATATATTAAAAAAGAAGAAAGAGCTAAAATTGAAGACCTAACTGGACACTTGGAGGAATTGGAAAAACAGCAAATTAAACTTAAAGGAAGTAAAGAGAAGGAAATAAGAAAGATTAGAGCAGAACTAAATGAAATAGGGAATAAGAAAGCACCAGAAAAAATAAACAAAACCAAAAGTTGAGTCTTCAAGAAGATTAATTAAATTGACACTTAGCCAGAGTAACAAAGAAAAAGAGAGAAGAGATGCAAATACACAAAATAAGGAATGAGAAAGGGAATAACACTTCGACCCCACAGAAATAAAGGCAAACATAAGAGGATACTTTGAAAAATTATATGCCAACAAGAATAATAATTTAGAGGAAATGAAAAAATTTCTAGAAACTCACAGACAGCCTATATTGTAAAAGAAAAAAATGATGAACTGAACAGTCCAATTACAAGTAAAGAGATAGACTCAGTCATCAAAAACCTCCCAATTAAGAAGAGCCCAGGACCAGATGGCTTCACAGCTGAATTCTACCAATCATTCTGGAAAAAGCTAACACCAATCCTGCTTAAGTTCTTGCAAAAAATAGAAGTAGAAGGAAGATTGCCTAACTTGTCTTATGATGCCAATATTACTCTAATACAAAAGCCAAACAAAGATACCACAAGAAAGGAAAATTACAGAGCAATTACTCTAATGAACCTAGATGCAAAAATCCTCAACAAAATGCTTGCTAATTATATTCAACAACATATCAAAAGAATTATACACCATGACCAAGTGGGTTTCATCTTGGGTATGCAAGGATGGTTCAATATAAGAAAATCAAGCAATGTAATATACCACATAAACAGATTGAAAAAAAAAATCACCTGATCATCTCTATAGATGCAAAAAATTCATTCAACAAAAAACAGCACACTTTCCTGATAAAAACACTGCAAAAAAATAAGAACAGAAAGAAACTTTATTAATATAATAAAGAGTATATTTGAAAAACCCAAAGCTAACATCTTCTTCAAAGGTGAAATCCTAAAAGCCTTCCCTCAGAGATTGGGAACAAGAGGAGTATGCCCACAATCTACTCTCCTATTTAACATTGACTTAAAAGTACATGCTTGAGCACTGAGGCAAGAAAAAGATATAAAAGGCATCCAAATTTTAATAGAGGAAGGAAATATTTCATTATTTGCAGATGACATGATCCTATATGTACAAAGCCCTGAGAAGTGTACAACAAAACTTCTAAAACTTATAATGGAGTTCAGTAATGTTGCAGGCTATAAAATCAATGCTCAAGAATCAGTAGCATTTCTGTACACCAATTATGAGCAATCTGAGCAGGAAATCAAGAAAAAAAAAACTATTTACAACAGTAACTAAAAGAATCAAATAACTAGGAATAAATTTAACTAAAGATGTAAAGGACTCATATACAGAAAACTTCACAACACTGTTAAAGGAAATCAAAGAATACTTAAATAATTGGAAGAATATTCCGTTTATCGATAGGAAAACTAAACATCATCACGATTTCTATCTTACCGAAACTAATCTACGATTTAATGCAATCCCAATAAAAATCAACACTGTATTTTTTAAGGAACTGGAAAAACAAACTACAAAATATATTTGGAAATGTAAGAGGCCCCAGAATTGCCAAAGACATATTGAAAAACAAAAATGAAGATGAAGGTATCACACTCCCTGAGTTTAATACATACTTCAAAGGTACAGTGGTCAAAACAACATGGTATTGGCACAAGGATAGACATACTGTTCGATGGAACCGAATTGAGAGTTCTGATATAGATCCTTGCATACACAGTCATCTGATATTCTCCAAGCCCATCAAGCCCATCCATTGGTAGAGAATGGCCTGTTTAACAAGTCGCACTTTGAGAACTGGATATCCATATCCAAAGAATGAGAGAGGAACCCCATCTCACACCTTACACAAAAATGAATTCAAGATGGATCAAGCACCTAAATATAAGAGCCAAAAGAATAAACACCTTGGAAGTTAATGTAGGGAAGCATCTACAGGACCTTGTGATAGGAAATGATTTCATGGAATTCACTCCCAAAGCATAAGCGGAAAAGAAAAAATAGATAAATGGGGTCTCCTCAAAATAAAAAACTTCTGCACCTCAAAGGACATTATCAAGAAAATAAAAAGGCAGGCTACACAATGAAAGAAAATATTTGACAACCATATATCTGTGAGGAGCCTAATATCCTGCATGTATAAAGAAATCCTACACCTTGAAAATAAAAAGACAAACAACCTATTTAAAAAGTGGGCAAGTGACCTGAAAAAGCACTTCTCCAAGGAAGAAAAAAAAGGCAAAAAATCACATGAAAAAATGTTCGACATCAATAACTATTATGGAAATGCAAATCAAAACTACAATGAGATACCATCTTACACGCATTAGAATGGCGGCTATTTTAAAAAAGCCGACCTAAGTGTTGGAAAAGATGTGGAGGAATGGGAACCCTCATCCACTGCTGGTGGGATTGTGGAATGATCCAGGCACTGTGGAGGACAATTTGGTGGTTCCTCAGAAAGCTAACAATACATCTTCCATATGATCTAGCAATTCCACTGCTGGGTATATACCCAGAAGAATTGAAAGCAAAGATATGAACAGATATATGCACACCAATATTCATAGAAGCCTTATTTACTATTGCCAAAAGTTGGAATCAAACTGGTGCCCATCAACAGATGAATGGAAAAACAAATTATGGTACATAGATACACCCAATGGAATATTACTCAGCTGTATGAAGGAATAAAGTGTTAACACATGGAATAACATGGATGAATCTTGAAGACCTTATGTTGAGTGAAGCAAACCAGGCATTGAAAGATGAACAGTACATGACCTCATTAATTTGAATTGAGGAAAGTAAGCAGTCTCTGAGAACCATTTTCTGAAAGATAGGTTAACAAGAGAGAGAAAGAGAAGAGAAGGTTGTGAGCCATCACCCATATGGATATAATCTATGGTAAAGTGATAGAATATAATTACATATTGAAGGATAGGACAGGTGGGTAGTGATATTAGAGGGTTTGGTGGTGCAGGGTTGACAGGTGGGTAGATTAGGTATGGTGGGTTAGAATATCCACAATACTGGGGGAGAGATGGGAGAGAGACTATGTGAACAAAGGATTTGTGCATTTGAGGTTGAAAGTGCAGGTGAGGGAATGCTCTTAGATCAATATGACTAGGCAGTGTCCCTGGTTTAGGGTGTCGGTTGGGGTGGCATTAAGGATGGGGCACATTTGGAGTATGCTTCTGGGGAGTGTGTGAGTGTTCATCCTGTCATAATGTGATTTGTTGGGAGTAGAGACCCACATGGTGAGTGGGAAGGGGATGGATCCCCATCTTTGGGAGGACCGATTCACCCAGAAAGACAGTTGGGCATCTCTTATGAGCAAGGGTGAATCTTAATAAGAGAGCACAATCAGCGTGTCAAGACCTCTGGTTGCATGTATATATGAATCTTGTCATACAATGAGTCAAGACAGGGGTCTGTCATGTGCCCCAGGGGAATGGGGAGGGAGGAACAGAATAGATCAAAGAGGAGGTATTTAGTGGTCAGGGGAAATGTTTTCCATTATCTTACACTGATGGAGCCAGGACATGGTAAATATCATCAAAACTCATTAAACTATATCATCTAAATTGTAAATTATGCTGTAAACCATTGAAACTGTTTAGTAGCTACGTTTCACTATCTGTATAACAGTTATAACAATGCTACCATCCACATACAAAAAGGTTTTAATATGGGGTGAAGAAAGGGGGAGGTGGTTGGATATATGTGAGTCTATAATTTTCTGTCTGTAACTTTGCTGTGACCTAAAACTTCTTTGAAAATTAATTGAAAATATGTGAGATACTGGGGAGTGAATGGGGGAAGGTGCCATGGTACAGACTGGACACCTAATAATGCAATGATAAAAGGAAAAAATGTTTAAATATAAAATTTTTTTAAACTTTTATTTTTCCCATTTTTGAATATCCCAATCCTTTAATTTAATTTTATTTTTAGTGTTTTTTTAAAGTTTCTATATATTCCATCTATTACATTTAAACTTATCAGTATTATATCATTTTCCTATTAATTGTATTAACCTTCATCTTTAAGGAAGGTTGGGATCACAGAAGGGTTAAAACAGAGGAAGTAGTGGATCATTGGTGGGGGGGTGTCTGGGATGGGGGCTTCATGGGTGGTAGTTCATCTGAATATACCTAAAAGATATATAAAATTGTTCAAATGATCAAGGGGTGGGGCATGGTTGCACAGGGTGGAGAATCACTCAGTAAATTTGAGAATACCGAATTCCCAGCCTGGACAGCTCTGCCACATTCTCCAAGGGAGCAGCAACAGTCTCCCAAGTGCAGGGGCAGTATCCGGCAAAGGAGGATTTTCCACTAATGGGTTCTTGTTATTGATGACTAGTCTTACAAGTCTTTGCTCTTGTAATTGAAACTTAGCCTACTATTATGGGGTGCCTAAGTGTTGTTACCTGAGTGCCTCCTTGTTGCTCAAATGTGGCCTCTCTCTAAGCCAAACTCAGCATATTAATGCATTACCTTTCCCCCATCATGGGACATGACAACAGGGGATGAGCCTCCCTGGCAACAATGGATTAATACCAATTGCCAACTGGCAATACAACTGGAAAAAGACCTTGAATAAAAGGAGGAAAAGTAAAGAGAAGAGAGTTCATATGGCTAAGAGACTTCAAAGAGAGTTGGGAGGTCATCTCAGAGGTAACGCTTATGCACAATTCAGTAAGATCTCATAGAACACCAAAGTGGATATCACCCTAAACAGAGGGGCACCCGAGGGCTCTGGTGGAACCCAGGTCCTATATAAGGGGGGATAACTTCAGAGGTTGATGCCTTATCATTGGACTATTCTTTGGAATCTGTGCTCCTGAGAGTGACAGAGTTGGACTCAAATAACTCTTCCCTGATCATGGTTCAATCGTCCCTGAATTCAAACCTATATGTGGTGCTGGAACTTGTAGGTGTACTACCAGAGACTTGAACCTTTGGCCTGCCCATATGCCAACTGTGCATGGAATCTCAGTAGAGCTGCAACTCCTACTCTACAGCTCAATGGACTCACCGAAGTCACCTGGCAAGGAGAAGATGATGAACAATAGCCATCCCAGGGAATGGAGAGCGTCTGCAGATGCAGGCAGGATAATCCCATCCATCTTATCCATGGGATATAAGCCCCCTCTCACTTGGACATGGAGTAGACATCACCACCCCAGACTCCTCATGATTTGGGGAAGAGCTATGGACTAGAGTGGACTTACTGGTATTCTGTTGTAGACATATTGTGATTCAAGCAATGGAAAAAATTACAACATTGGTGTCGACCCAGTGGCCACCAGACACCTTCAGGGCAGGGAGAAGGAAAAGCAATTGTAATACAGAGGCTTTTTTGGTACTTGGGAATTATCCTGAGTGACATTACAATGACAGTTATAAGCCATTTTACATCAGCATATATCATGCAGAAGTGTGGGAGAGAGTGTGGTCAACAATGTGAACTATGGCCCATGCTTAGTGGCAAAGTCCCAGGATGTATATATCCTTTGCAGGTGATGTGCCACACTAATGAACGATGTTTATTTGGGAGGTTGTGGGACGTGTGAGAGGTGGGGAACTTGGGAATCCCTGTAATATTTGAGTAACATTTATGTAATCTAAGCATCTTTTAAAATATTAAAAAAATAAATAAATAGAAAGATCTTTAAAAAATAACAATATTTGAACAATATGAGGTCTGGGTAAAGAGATAGAAAATGTTAAACGTAACCAAACAATAGTACTGGAGTTGAAGACCACCATAACTGGTATGAAAAATGGCCAGGAAGCTTTGAAGAACAGATTGAAGCTGGCAGTGGACTTGAATAAAGACAGTTAATATGAATCAGGCTGAGTAGCAGAATGAGATAAGAAATATTAAAAGTGAAAACTGTCTAAAACATAAATTGTATACCATTATACACATTATGGGTCTGTCAGATTGGGAAGAAAGATAAAAAGATGGCGAAGGGATATTTAAAAAGCAACAACAGAGAAGTACACAAATTTATAAGAAGGTGTGAACATGCAAATTCAAGAAGCTCAGAGAACACCAAACCAGAAAACTATGAAAAACATAACCCACCAAATATTTGATTACACTACCAACTGCAAAGGACAATGAGAGAGTTCTGAAAGCTACAAGAGAAATGCAACATATTACATACAAGGGAGTTACAGTTTGATTGAGTGCTGATTGATTTCTCATCAGAAATCAATGGAAGCAAGAGGTCAGTGGGTCGAAATACTTAAAGTTCTAAAGGAAAACAAGTGCCAGCCAAAAATGTATATACAGTGAGCTGCTCTTTCAAAAATAAAGGAGAATTTAAGGTATTCTCAGTTAAAACAAAGCTGAGGGAATTCAACACCACTAGACCTGCCTCACAAGCAATGCTAATGGAAATTTTTCAGGCTGAAAAGAAAATACCCTGGAAAGTGGTTCAAAGCAGCCTAAAGAAACTATGACCTGCACTGAAGGTAACCATTAAGGTAATTTTAAGTGCCAGAATTAGTGTATTGCTTGATATGTAACTCTAATTGTCACTTCCTACAAGAGTTAAAATGCAAATGCATAAAAGGTAATGATAAATCAAAGAGTTTGTACTTAAATTGTACAAACATATAAATGGTAAGAACTACAAAAATGGTGCAGGTTCAGAGGTTTATAGTTTATATGCATGCTATTGAAGTCAAGTAAGTATCAAACTGAGGATAATTCTTATGTATTTAGTATGTTAAATTTCAACCCCAAGGTAAGCACAAAGAAAACAAATAAGAAACATATCCAGATAGAAATGGGAAGGCTCTCAATATAGTACAATACAAGAAAGCACATTAGTATTAAATAAAAGTGGGTGTTTCAAAAAGGGAGCCAAGTAAAATTACAGCTTCCCACCAAACTGAGAGGGATACATCAGATCAAAGGAAGACTCAGACAAGTTCAGCCTGGTAAGCAAAGAACATTTAATAGGTGGCTAATGTGTGGCCTCATCTTCAGTGATCCAGAGGGGAGATCCTCTCTCTTTGACAGTCTAAGATTTGTTATGGCCGAAATCCTCATCTGTGGCATCAGGCAGAGAGCATGGCACTTCTGAACCTTGAGCTGCAATTGCCACAGTGCAAGAGGGGTCTTTCATATCACATGTCTATGTGTAGATGGAGAGGGCATGTGAGGGGGGAAGCATGATTAAAAAGACAAATAATCAAGGTCCAGACCGTCACACTGTTTTCCAGCTGAGGACAAGTTACACTTTCACAGTTACTACAAAAAAATGAGCATTTACAATGTTTGTCAGTAAGGCTGAAGTTGCATCTTTACAGTAATTACTAAGGGGTTTACTGATACGAAGGTGATTAAGCAGTTCACAGATCAGATTATTCTTATAATTTCTGGGAGAGAAGTTTAAGCATATATTTCACTTATCAGTCATGCACTCAGAGTTATTTCTCAAGGCTTGCTATGTAAGTAAGAAATGAAATCCTTCTGTGACTAGAAGGGGAAAAAGCTGAGAGAATTTTGGGAAAAATTCAAAGCCATATATGCTACTGTGAGAGACAAAAACAGTATAAGACTTACAAAGTGAAATAGAAAAATGACAGAAGAAATTTCTGTATTTTCAGTAGTGCCTTTAAATATAAGTGGAATAAACTCTTCATTCAAATGCAAGAGATTGGCAAAATGTATGGAAACTCATGTACCAAATATATGGTGTCTGCAGGAGACTTATCTTACATTCAAAATACAAACAGGTTGAGTTTGGAAGATGGAAAAAAATATGCCATGCAAGTTGTAACCAAAAGAGAGCTGAGGTAGCTATACTAACATAAGACAAAATTGTCTTTAAATAAAAAACATACAGGAGGGACAGATATGGTAAATACATACTGATAAAGTGAAAAATTCAATAGGGAGGTGTAAAAATTATAAATATACATGCAACTAACTGCAGAGCCCCAAAATATATGAAGCAAATCTGACAGATTTGAAGGGAAGAAACAAAACTTCTACATTAATAGTAGGAGATGTTATCACACCACTCTCAAGTTATAGAACATCTAGTGAGAAGATCAATAAGAAATTACAGGGCTTTAATGACACATCTATTGGATCACAAAACAAGTCTCAATAAATTAAAAAATATTGAAATCATACCAAGTATATACTCCAAGCACAATGGAATGAAGTAAGAAATAAATAACAAAGAGATAAAGGGGAAATTCACAGATATGAGGAAATTAAACAATAATCTAAAACAACTCATGGTATAAAGAGGAAATCAGAGGAGACCAAGATGGCGTCGATCTAGGTGGTTACTCACGGTTCAGATCTCCCGGGACGGCCGACTGTGGATGCAGGTCCCACGCGAGGGACTGTGCAGTGGGTGTGCGGAGTGGGAGCCTTGGGTCACCTAGCAGCTGGCGGATCCACGGTGTGGAGTGATCGGTGGAGATTTGTGAGTTCTGGGCCTGCCTTTAGTG
>JAQZBX010071832.1:0-15169 GCA_029593785.1 Cabassous unicinctus | reverse complement strand
TCAAGCAATTAGGCTCCCATCTACCATATGGGCGGTCTAGGGTTCGATTCCCAGGGTCTCCTGGTGAAAGGCAAGCTGGCCCATGAGGAGTGCTGGCCCACACAGAGAGCTGGAGCAGCAAGATGATGCAACAAAAAGAGACACAGAGGAAAGACAATAAGAGACGCAGCAGACCAGGGAGCTGAGGTGGCGCAAAAGATTGAGCGCCTCTCTCCCACTCCGGAAGGTCCCAGGATTTGTTCCCAGTGCAACCTAGAGAGAAAATAAGCAGACAGAAGAACACACAGCAAGCGCAAAACAATGGGGGGGGGGCTTAGAAATAAATAAATCGATCTTTAAAAAAAAGAAAAGCTTTCAGTCTATATTACAATTTTTGCATATGTCCCAATATGTCCATTTGAGCCTTTTTCCTCCTTTGCCAAATCCCATCCAGGATCATATATTGTATTTAACTATCATTGTCTCTTTGGTTGCTCTTTCCTCTTCTTTTTCAATTGTGGGAATATATATACAACATAAACTTTCCCATCCCAACCACTCCCAGGCATTCAGTATGGGATTAATCACATTCACATTATTGCAGTATCCTCATCACCTTCCATTGATAAAACTTTCCCATCTCCCCAAACAGAAACCTATATGCATTAACTATGCATTAATTATGCATTTCTAACATGCATTAGAAACCATTATGTATTAACTCCCCATTCATCCCCATCCTACTGGGATGCTAACATTTGTTAATATTTGCATTAACATCCCATTGCCTTTCTCCCCCATCACAGGAAATTTATATTCTAATTTCTGTTTCTATGAGCTTGCATATTCTCCAATACTTTCTTTGTAGTTACTATGGGGATTAAATTTAACAGCCTAATCTATAACAATCTCATTTGCTTTGATTCCAGCCTAGCTTCAATAGTATACATAAACTATGTTTATAGGACTATGTTCTATGTACACTCCACCTTGATGTAGTTCTTTTCACAAATTACATGATTATACATTATGAGTCCAAAACCACTGATTTATCATTACATTTCATGCATTTGCCTTTTAGATCCTGTAGGAAGTAAAAAGTGGAGTTACAAAACAAAAATACAACAGGACTGTATTCCTACTGACCAAAGTCATTATCTTTACCAGAGATCTCTATTTCTTTATGTTGCTTCAGTCAATTGTCTAGTGTCCTTTCCTTCAACCTGCAGATCTTCAGCATTTCTTATAGGACCAGTATAGTGGTGACAAACTCCCTCAGTTTTTTTTCTTTGGAAATGTCTTAATTCCTCCCTCATTTTTGAAAGACAGTTTTGTAGATATAGAATTAGCAGTTGGCAATTTATTTTGTTTTCAGCACTTTAACTATGTCAACCCACTGCCTTCTTGCCTCCATGGTTTCCAATGCCAAATCTTCACTTCATCTTATTTAGGCTCCCTTGTATGTGACACATTGCTTCTCTCTTGCGACTTTCAGAATTCTCTCTTTATCCTTGGCATTCAGCGGTTTGATTACAATATGCCACAGCGTGGGTCTGTTTGAGTTTATCCTGTTTGGAGTTTGTTGAGCATCTTTGATGTATATGTTCATGTCTTTTGTTAAATTTGGGATGTTTTCAGCCATTATTTTATTTGAATATTCTCTCTGCCCCTTTCTTTCTTCTCCTGGGACTCCCCCAATGTGTATATTGGTACACCTTATGGGGCCCCACAGGTTCTTCAGGCTCTCACTTTTCTTCATTGTTTCTTCCTTCTGCTCTTCAGAGTGGATGATTTCAAATTGTCTTATCTTCAAGTTCACTGATTCTTTTTCCTGCCAGTTCCAATCTGCTGTTGAACCCCTCTAGGAAATTTTTAATTTCTGTTACTGTGGTCTTCAGCTTTGTTTGGTACCTTTTCATAATTTCCACCTCTCTATTGATATTCTCTTTGTATTCATCTATTATTTTCCTTATTTCCTTTAGTTCTTTGTCCATGTTTTCCTTTAGCTCCTTGAGCATATTTAAGACCCCTTTTTAAAAGTCTTTGTCTGGAATGTCCCTGGTCTGAACCTCCTCACTGATGGTTTCTAATGCTTACGCTTCTCCTTTGCCTGGACAGCGCTTCCTGTTTCTTTGTATGTTTTATAATATTTTGTTGAAATCTGGACATTTTGATATTTTAATGTGTTATTGCTAGAATTTAGGCCCTGAGGTATCTGTTCCTTAAGCTTGAATCCAGCTTTGTTATGACAGAGCTCCTTGAACGCCATGAAAAAATTAAATAAATAAGAAACACCTTTCCCAGGTATTGCAGATTGACCTGTGCAAGTTGTCTCCTTTAGGACTTATCCATACAATGAGTTTAGAGAATAGATCCTGGCAAAGCACAGACAGACCTCCCTTATTCTTTCTGCACATGCATGCATCTTATCTTGGGCATACATGTGTGGCCCAGGGAATTTCCAGATTTACATGGTTACTTATGTCCCCTCTTCCCTAGGAAACCATTTCCTCACTTCACTGTATGTCCTACAGCCAGCAATCCTTTGTTCCAGACAGCATGATTTGACTGCTCTCCCATAGTACTCTTTAAGAGAGCCTGGTGAGCCACCTTCTAAATGCAGTTCTCTCAGGTCACCATGACAGATTGGGCCAGACATACATGCTCCCAGTATTTGCACGAGGGTTACTCTACTCCATCCAGAACTGGGACCAGGAATCGGCACTGGGAGCATGAGCTGGCTCCGCCAATTGGTGAGAGGTGGGGAAGGGCCAGGCAGGGCACCAGGAGATCCTAAGTCTTTCAAGTAGCCCTTTTCTTGATTTGGTGCTTGCCCTGTTACTGCAGTCCTTTAACTGTTTTCTGGAGCTTTGAGAAAGATGTATCTTCCAGTTCTTGCTGGTTTTAAAGCTTCCATGGGAGAGCAAAGCCCTGTAGCATCTCACTCTGCTATCTTTACTGGTGCAGGACTTCCTCTTTAATTTTTGAACAGAGAAAGTGGGTTTCGCTAAGAAGAACCAGGCTCTGGTAAGGAACTGTTGGGGAGATCAGAAGTGAAAAGGAAGCTTCTCTGAGCAAGACATATATATTCTTCAAGTCTTTGGACCCTGATGCAAAGAGTCACCCTTCTCTATCCTTTGGTTTGAAGAGAGAGCTCTCTTCTACAGGTGTGTGGCTCATCTCCCTCTTTCTCTGTTCATCTGAGGGTAGACAATGCTTAGGCCAGGAGAGAGGTTCGATGGGCAGGACAGCCCAGAGCAGCTGGGCAGCGACAGGTGCCAGCAACATCCCAGAGTAATCAATCTTGTGTGGAGGGCCTCTCCCAGACATAACAGGTCTCTCAAAACCCCAGGCCCAGTTGTACTGCATGGGCTGTTTCTACTTCATTCCCTTGTGGAGTAGGTAGAAGCTATAAGAAGGCAGCATTTCATATAAAATCAAGAACAATATTCTAATAACTCTGTCCCAACATGGAAGAGACTGCCTCAAAAAACAGTGGGCGCCTTATCTCTAGCCCGTGGGCTAGAAGTGCCGCTGCTGTGGTGGTAATGTTGGAGAGGTAATTCTAGCTTTGGGGTGGGGGTTAGATGAGAAGAACTCCTTCCAGACTGAGACTTTTAAATTTCATTTATGAGACTCTCGGGTTCTCAAAACTAAGCTTTTGACTGACACCTAGAGGTTTATTTGTAGAAAAGAGACTACACTACAAATCTGAGTCTGAGGAAAGCTTGGTTCTTTCTCAGCTCAAAGTTTCAACAACCCCTGGACCCGTTGGTAATCCCTTTTGCCAGGTGTTCCCAGGGGAGGAGTCTCACAAAAGACTAGACATTATGATCTTGCAAAATCACCAGACTTTGACACAGCTTCAGGACCAGGACAGAAACACCGAGGAAAGCCTTTCTCCTTCCCAGCCTCATGGAGAAGGAAACAGGTCATATACATGACAAAATTAATTACTAGGTATGTAGGTAGACTCTAAAGAGATTCCTGCGGGCTGGGGTGGAAGGGCTTTTGGGGAGGGAGTGAAATTAGAGCTTGTTCTTAATGGAGAAATTACCCAGGAAATGCCCAGAAATGGATGGCAGTGAGGTGTAGCCAAAGAGCCTGGACTTTGGAGCCCAATAGACCTGAGTCAAATTCTGACTTCTCACTAAGCTGTCACTTGAGCTAATCTCTTACAGTCTCTGAAAGGCAGCTTCTTCCTTTTAAAATGGAAACATACCTTCCTTGAAAACTTGCAGGATTAGAGATAACATGTCATGTGGTTTGTCCTGTGTTTGGCACATAAACAGCTCTCATTAAATGGCAGCTTACGGCTGCAGATTTAACACGGGGGTAGACCTGGTGTGTCCATGAATAAAATGTGGGCCGCTTTGACTGGGGTAGAGTATCTGTGTGGAAGCATGGGAAGTGAGGCCAAGGCAGCATTGTGTCCTAGAGAGCACCCAGGACTAGGAGTTGGGAGACATTGGGTTGAGCTCTTGATCTCATGTCACTTCCACTTCCTCTGGGCCTCTCTTTCCCTTCTTTACAGTGAGGGTGTTAGTCTAAATAAGTGTTTTTCTACCCTGGCTGCATATTCGAATCATCTAGAGAGCTTTTTAAAATGCTAACCATTACGCTACACCCCAGACCAATTAAATAAGAATCTCTAGCGGTGGAACCCAGAACATCAGAAAATGTTTTTTTCTTTGCAATGTACTTCTTTAATTCATAGCCTTTTTAAAAAACAAATCAATTTTATTGATACATATTAATAAAGCATACAATTCATCTAAAGTGTACAATCAGTGGTATTGGGTATACTCACATAGTCGTGCATTCTTCACTTCAATCGTTATTAAAGCATTTTCATTATTTCAATAATAATAATGATAAACAAAAAAAAAGACAAAAAAGCAAACAAGAAAATTCTTCACCTCTCAATCTCTCTATGTTTCCCCTGCTTTACATAGCTGCTATTTCTGGCTATTCTTGCACAATTATTTATTAAGCAGTTTTATTGAGATATATTCACATACCATACCATCTATCCAAAGTGTATAATCAGTGGCTTTTAGCAAAATCACAGTGTTGTGATTTTCATCACAACAAAAAATGTTAGAACAATTTCATTACTCCAAAAATAGAAACTCAACACCCCTTAGCAGTACTTCCCCACCCCTACATAACCACTAATCTAATTTCATCTTTATAAATTGATTTATATTTACATTTTATATAAATGGAATCATACAATATGTAGTACTTTGTATCTGGTTTCTTTTACTTAGCATAATTTTTTGTCTGATATTAATATTTCACAGTATTAACATACATTTGTTCAGCTTCAAAGAAAAATGGTCTTATATATGCAATTTTACCCATATTCATATTTCACATGCAGTTTTACTATGCTATACAGCCAAACATCAGACATTTTTAAAGCATTTTAATACTTTAAAGCATTTAAAGTAATTTCATTGTGCTCCAAGGCTGAGAACCACTAGACTAGATAATCTCTAAGGTTGTATTTCACTTTAACATTAAGAAGGTAGAGAAAAACAACAATAAGAATTACATAAATAATTATTATATAATGGCTACTATTTATTGAGTGGTGTCAGGCACTTCACCAAGGGCTCTACATGTGATATATAATATTCATAACAAACCTAAAGGGTAGAAATTTTACAGATGAAGAAATGAGTTCAGAAAGATTTTCATTTGCTCAACAACATGTAGCTAGAATATCAGAACTTGAATTTTTTTTTTTTTTAGGAGATACCAGGGATTGAACCCAGGACCTCGTACATGGGAAGCAAGCACTCAATCACTGAGCTGCACCCACTCCCCAAAGACAGTTGGGTTTTTGTTTGTTTGTTTGTTTGCTTGTTTTGTTTTTGTTTTTTAGGAGGTACCGGAGATTGAACCCAGGACTTGTACATGGGAAGCAGGCGCTCAACCACTTGAGCTACATTTGCTCCCCAGAACTTGAATTTTAACACAGGTCCCCCTGACTCCCCAAAGGGAAACTTTTTTTTTTTAATTTCAAAAGTATGGTTTTATTAATCCACTTTAGGACAAGTGCCATTCATATTCCACCTTTTTCTGGAAGAAATACCACCAATTATAAATAATCACAGGAAAATTTTCATTAGACAAACACAGTGTGGGGGTGGTGGGGGTATATGTCATACTGCAAATACAAACTCACATCTTGAGTTTACAAAAAAACACTGAGTGACAATATTTCCTTCTCAAATTTTCTTTAAGGCAGATCTTTTTCGAACTGTGTGTGTTACTAATATGGTGCAGTATAGTTTTAGCAAATTTAACTTTTAGTTTCTCAGGAACAATAACACATGTGGTCAGGACCAGGCAACAAAATCTGTTTTCTATCCCCTCTACCTGGCCACCACTTTTTTTTTTTTTAAGATTTATTTATTTATTTTATCCATTTTAAACGCCCCCTTCCCCGTTTTTGCTGTTTTGTGTCCATTTGCTGGGCATTTCTCTGTGTCTGTTTCCTGCCACATCCTCCTCCTCCAGTCTTCACCAGGATTTGATCCTGGAGACTTCCGATGTAGGAGAGAGGTGTTCTGCCACCAGCGCCACCTCGGTTCCTGGTTTTTGGAGCATCTCGTCTTATCTCTCCCCTGCGTCTCTCTCCTGTTATGTCATCATCTTGCTGCCTGGCTCCCGGGGCCTAGCGGCTCACCGGCACACAGAGCCTAGCAGCCCATGCGCCTTCTGTATATATGTTTTTATTTTACCAGGAGGTCCCGGGGATTGAACCCAGGTCCCTCCATTTGAGCCACATCTGCCCCCAGACCACCACTTTTTAAAAATATATTTTATTTATTTATTTCTACCCCCCTCCTCATTGTTTTGCACTTGCTGTGTCTGTTCGTCTCCCTTGTTTCTTTAGAAGGCACCGGAACCGAACCTGGGACCTCCAATGTGGGAGGGGGGTGCCTAATCGCTTGAGCCACCTCTGTTCCCTGCTTTGTTGTGTCTCCCATTACGTTTTTTATTCTTCTTGTGTCTCTTGTTGCATCATCTTGTTGCATCAGTTTGCTGCGCCTGCCCGTCATGCCAGCTCACTGTCTTCTTTAGGTGGCACTGGGAACTGAACCAGTGACCTCCCATATGGTAGGCCGGAGCTCAATCATTTGAGCCACATCCGCTTCCCTGGCCACCACTTTAAAAACACAAATTCTTTATATATATATATTACTGTAGCAAAAACACATTTTAACAAACTTCTCAGCTTATTTAAAGTTTCATGTTACAGTTACTCATATGAAAGATTTCTGATACAGAATGTTCATTTGGAAAGAATTCCTCACTGGGATTCCAGTGTTCTAGATCAGAAACGCAGATGCCCTTCTTCAGTGCAATATCAGACATTTTACCTCTGTTCATTCATGTTTTTCATTCAAGGGTTTTCTAATTTTACTTTTGGATCATCATTTTTGTATGTTTCACTTATTTCCTTTAATATGTTCTCAGGTAAGGCAGGTTGATATCTGTATAAATAACCATATGGGCAAACATGATAAACAAGTTATTCTAACTCACACATAGAGGGTGAACGTAATGAAAATAAATTGCAAGATCAGAACAGCATCTGGGACCCTCTGCAGGAGGATAATAGTTATAATTCCAGTACCAAAAAGTTTTGGGTGATTAAGTGTTGTTTGGGTACAAAGGGATGAAAAGTTTCCTTTCCAGTGGCATCTCTGGAATCTCCCACCTCTACATTTATAATTTTCACGCATCTCCCCAGTGCTAAGTCTTCAACAGAGGAACTGTGTGTCCATTTGTCAGTTTAAATGCATCAACAAATCCCTCAAGCTTTCCTTGCTCAATACATAGCCCACTCCTCCACTCATGCAGGCCTGCTTCACAGGGCTTAAATCTTCTCCCAAAGTAAATGGGTTTTTCAGGATCATATTTTGAATGAAGCCATCTCAAATCATCTAGTATGACATAGATATCATCATTTGCTTTCATAAACCAAACAGCGTTTTCTAAATAATGGTCATAGACATACTGAAAAGCTTTAATTGTTTTCCAGTATAGTCAGTCTCTGCCTTCTTTTGTTTTTAATCCCACAGCTGGGAAGTCTTTATTTTCTTCTGATCTCATAAACATACTTTATTACAACCTTGGCCACATGTGGCTTTGATGTTTTTGGTCTTTTTCTCTGGATTTTGAGAATTTAAACCTCCTGATGGAGTTTCTCAGCGATGTCTGTGTCCTCATCTGTATGTTGGTTGGCATCTGCATTGAAGTCCATCTGTCCTTCTAGATGACTCTTTCCAGGATCATCTGAATGTCTAGCATGAGGATTTAGGCTGGGTATCAATGTGTTCTTCCAACAAAATACTAAATAGCTGAGAACATTTTAAAAAATCCAACCACTGATCCACAGAGGAAGACAAAAAAATTCAGCCAAGATTTAGAGGCCATTTCCTGAAAGTGCAGTTCTCTATTTTTGCTACTCATAATCTGCCTTGGGCAGATATTCAAGCACTTTTAAATACTCTCCTTACCCCTGAGGAGCATAGGATGGTCCTCAATTAAGCCCGCAGGAAGCCGATAGGTTGTATGACCACCTAGGTGACATCAGCTGTGGCTCCTTCTCCCCACTCCAGGTGGGCGGAGAGGGGGCGACACAGGAACAGCGACCATCCCCCATCCCTCAAGTGGCTACAGAACTGATTCAGGGCCACTAGCCGGGGGATGCCTGATGTCACCCAAATCATTCCGGGACAGGGGCAGAGCTGAAGCAGGCCCTCAAAGGGAAACTTTAAACCACTACCTTCTACCATTTTGCATAAATCCCACAAGGCGTTGGAAATGTAAATTTCCCCCACCCCCACCCCAAGATGGCTCCCTTGGCTGTTTGGTTCATTTTTGCTCATTGTCTGTTTTGCTGTTTTTTTTCTTTAGGAGTTACTGGGAAACAAACCTGGGACCTCCTGTGTGGTAGGCAGGTGCTCAGCTGCTTGAGCCACATCTGCTCCTGCTCATTTGTTTTTCTTTTTTGCTCGTTGTCTGCTCATTGTTTTTTCTCATTGTCTGCTCATTGTTTTTGCTCGTTGTCTACTTGTTGTCTGCTCATTGTTTGTCTTCTTCAAACCCAGGACCTCCCATGTGGGAGGCAGGCAGTCAGCTGCTTGAGCCACATCTGCTCCCTGGAAATGTAAATACTTATTTTAATCACATACTTGGAAGTTAATGGCATGACTATGAGTACATGAAATATTTCTGTGAACTTAGGGGTTCTCATTCTATTTTTTGACATGTATTCCTGGTTATAATGAGTCATTTTTAAAATGTGGACTATAACTGATGCGTTACTTTTTACTCAGTACTTTTATACTGAAAAAGTTGGCCACAGAATGCCCACTGAACAAATGAGTAAGATGCTGCCATCTTGTGGCAGTTTTTGGTAAGGTCAGTGTCCATCTCCCAACAATGAAAAGAGCCCAGCAAGCAAAAATCTAACTATGCCTGCTACTTTGTCATCCTTCTATTGCTTTCCTACCTGTAACATCTTTTTATTTCATTTCACCACATATAATATTAGGAAGGAACCAACATACAATGTGAGAAAACAGATGCAACATTAGCTATGGAACAGTCCACACAAGACCACCTTTACATCTGACACCAACCGAAAGTTTAAAAGTTTCCCAAAATTACCCTTAGGTTTGACAATTCACTAGAAGGACTTAACAGAACTCACGGAAGACTGTTATACTCTTGGATAAGGTTTATTACAGGAAAAGGATATCGATTGAAAGCAGCCCAAGTAAGAAGTGCATGGGGTGGAATCTAGGAAAAGTATCTGGGAAAAGTACCAAATGTGGAGTTTCCGTTGTCCTCTCCCTGTGGAGTCATAAAGCATTACTTTCCTGGTAGGGATGTGTGACAAGATACGTGGACTATTGCCAATCAGGGAAGCTCACCCAAACCATGCCAGACTAGAGTCAAGCTCAACAGGGTCTTCTTTTCCCGCTGATTCCGCCAAGCCCATTCTCTTGGCTGTGGTTTCTCAGGATAGTAGGTAGGGACAGTGGGAATCTTGCTCATTCATTCATGAGTGTCACTAATAAGATGACGAAGTATACAGTCACTCCTACCATTCACCTATGCGCTTCATTCAATTTCTTCACTTTGACATTCAGAGCACTGGGCAGAAATCACATCAAGGTCAACACCCGCTGCTGAGAGCATCCATGATGCTTTGTTTTCAGGAAGCAATCCTATTCCCCTGGTCTGCACCAGTTCTAAGGGAGCTGCTAGGTGCCAGAGAGACCAGGCGACTGCAGGAACCACAGCAAGGGGTGAACCTGGCGTGGGTGGGCCAGGGTGGCTTCCGTGGCCAAGGGGCAAGTGGGAGGCAGGACGGGGACAGACCCATGTGCGCCCACTGCCTACTCCCCCATGCTCATGCCCACTGGCCTCCCTGGCACGGAGGCAACATGCACTGCTGCAGGGGCAATCCACAGGAAAGGTCCATCTCACATCCAGAGTCACCACAGATGACTATTTTTTCTTTATTTGGGCTCCATCACGCAGGCACAGGTGACTTCCCATGTGGCTGATCTCAGTTTCCAGACCCTCAGGAGGTCGAGCTAATACCCAAGCCACCACCTTAAATCACATCTTTGGTGTGGCCAGACCACTCTTTGGACAAGGTTATATTCTTTACTACACAATGAGATAAGAACTGAAGACAAAATAATAAAGTTGCCTTTGTCAAGTTACTCCGCTTTTCTGGGTCTGAATTGTTCTTATCTGTGAAATGGGGACAATAATGCTCATCTTGTAGTATTGCTGAAAGACCAAATGAAAAAAATACATGCAATGCTCCCAGCAAACTGTGGGCATTTGACAAATACTAGTTCCTCATTCTCTTCCCCCATCTTCCCTGATCCTTTTCCCTTTCCTCTATTTCTAAGCTCTTTCCACTCAAGATCTCCAGTTTCCTATTTTCTATTCACTTTTCTCAGTATTTTCCCCATTGTTCTTTCAGTTTCCTGGCTCAGCTTTTACACTTGCTCCACACACACCCCCACATAACAGGGGCGTGTACACACGCACATGCACTGAGCCTTACCCAAGGCCTTGACGAGCCTCTCTGCATTAGCCTAACATCGTCAACTGCCCCTCTACTTTAACATTTGTGCTGTCGTGGGTATTACGATACAAAACACCTCCCACTGGATTTTACCTAGCAGTTTCCCTTTCCCTAACAGAACTGCATGATCCTGTCAGCCTCTGCGTAACCCTTATCCCTGACCCGACACACACATCTCAACTCCGTCTCTGACCGCATTTCCCACCACTCTTCCCCCTCCTCATTCTGCTCTGCCCACTGGCCTCCTTTTTGCTGTTCTCCTTTCCTGAAAGGCTCCCCCAGGGTGCCCACTTCCACAAATTCCCACTCAAATATCACCTTAGAGAGGATTTCCTTGACATTTTATAACTATATAAAATAACACAAACACACAAAAATTCGTTACTCTCTACTCCCCTTACCCTGCTTAGTTTAAATTTATAGCATTTCTTACCACCCACCATATTTTACATATTTATTGCTTATTTTCTGATTCCCTGTCCCAACTAGACTCTAAGTACCCTAAAGACAGGGACTTTAACTGTCTCTAGCACCAAGCACCGTGCCGGGCACAGAACAGGCACTCAGTTAATATTTGTTGGGAGAATGGGCAAACTCTCCAGGTAAGGGAACCCATTTAGATTTTGACCAAGACAAAGTTTCTGGAGCGCTAGTTCCCACCGTTGGAAAAGTCACTGGGAAACTCTGGAAAAATGTACATTCCAGGACCCCATCCACAGAGGTCTGAAGTAGGGTCAACATGTCAGCATCTTAAATGACACCCCAGGTGAGGCCAATGCAGTGGTGCTGTCTGTGGCCTTTTTTGAAAACCACTGCCCTGGGGGACCAGATTAGCCTAGGGATGAGTTCACTAGGGCAGGGCTGCCCTTGGGGCAGGTTTCTCAGCCTCAGCACCGCTGACACTTTGGGATAATCCTTTGATGTGGGGCTGTCCTGCGCATTGTAGGATGTCCAGCGGCATCCTTGCCTCTGCCCACTAGATGCCAGCAGCACTGCCCCACGAATTGCAACAATAAAAAATGTCTCCAAACAATGTCAAACGTCCTCTGGGGGACAAACCCCCCCACACTCAATTGAGAACTACTGTCCTAGATTGTGTGAGGCCCTGGGCAAGTATTTGTGTGCATTATGGAACTGCCTATATAAACAATATGGTTTAAAATGTATTGCAAAATTCATGAGCTTACGTGAGGTATAGCGATGTACTGATTGGGATTTAGAATAATGGGTTGAGAAGAGGTAGTTATGTATTTGTTTATTGCCCAGTCAGTGCATGTGAAGAGTCTTTGTAGTGTAGTGTCCAGCTATCATTTCTTCCTGTTTGGGGGTCCAGGAACCATCTCTTTATGTTCTTTATTATCAAATGCACCATTCCTAGCTAGTTTCATATCCCCCACTCATGCAAAAGGGAGCAACACTGTTCTTACTCACAACGCCACCGTGACTGTTTGGAACCTGTTTGTATTGAAACAACATAGATCATCCTGCTTCTGCTGATCCCTAAAACCATTTACTTATGACACTGCATCATCCATCATGCTGCCCAGGCTTCCAGTCATGCTTCCAATGACTCTCATAAAGATTGTTGTTGTGCTTCATTGATGACGATCACGAATGCAGGTCTTATCCAGAGTCTGTAGGAACACGTAAGTGATCACTTTCTGGTCACATTAAATTACCATTTGGGGTTTTACAGCATAAACATATAGCACATCATCCAACCATGTTTTCTGTTGTGCTCTTTAGACTGCAATCACTGTATTCTTAGAGTGGGATCTCTTTCAATGTGGATCGTATCTCTGCCTTCCATCAGCGGGGAGAACAGACGAGTAGCCCATTAGCACAAGGAATGTTCATTGTCTGACAAGGCTTAAAACCAACCTGAGGGAGCACAAAATCACCACATTGATTGGAGGCAAGAGCTCAATCAGTTTGAAGGGCCTATTGGTGTTGCAGTTTCAAAAGCTTTCAGAAGAGGCAGGCATGACAATGCTCGGGTGATTGCCTGACAAGTGGCGTGAACCTTGTAGAAGGGGAGAGGTGACTGCCTTGGATGCCAGCAGTAGGGGACACACAGGGTAAAAGATGCCTGCCCCTACAGTTGTCACCCTTGGGTACTGTAAATAGCAGGTGCCACCATAGAACACAGAACACAATGCACTCATGACTACCACAGGACTGTACAGCACAAATAGTGAACCCCAATGTAAAATATGTGCTATAGTTAGTAGTACAATTATAATAATATCCTCCACACTAATGCAAGGTTAATAATAGACGGGGAGGTATATGGGAACTTGTATTTTTTGCATGATTTTTCTGTAAACCTACAATTTCTCTAATAAAAAATTATATTTAAAAAAGTCAATGCACAGGCCCACATGTACAACTCAATTCCAAGGGTGGGTGATGGATGATCAGCTCATCCTGTGCCTGATTGTCACCTAAAATCTGTGTCAGCACCATTCTAGTGGACCGATCTCACACGACCCTGCAAAAGAAATATTGCCCTGGCCAGCAGAAGTGATCCACTCACCAGGTCATTCTTTCAGCTCTGGGACACCCCTGTAGGCACAAGTCTGGGAGCTCCTTGGGACATATGGTTGACTCATGCATTGGAGAGCATCTGGAGGGGAGAACGTGGACCCAGAGACTATGTGGGTCTTGGTCTGGGTTTGAGGCACCTGGCCTGGAGAAAAGCACTGGCCCTGTTCTTTCCCAGTCAACAGAGGGGAACTTAGAAAATTTCGAGGAAGACAATCCAAAGAAGGGAAGAATGTTGGCAGGGGTCCCGCAGCCCAGGCCAAGGGCAGTACTATACTAGAGAAAAGGTGAATGAATCATTTGCTTCTTAAAGTGTTCTTCCATAGGAGGGTAAGGTTCACTTGGTGACGGATTGTCCTCAGTTGTTGACTATTCCTGGGAACAGATTGATTATTACATATGTTAGTGGGTGATGACACATGTAAGGTAAAGCTATAGAAACTTATTTTTCATTCTTGCTGCTGCTACTCCTTAGCACTTAGCCTATCCTCCCTTCCCAAGAAATCTTGGTTTCATCGAATTTTGGTGTTTATCATTTAGGGTAGGAATCCTAAACCCAAAATCCACGAAAGGGCTTCAAAGGATCTATTTACAACTGGAAATTATTTGCCAACTTTTTGAGGTATGTTTGTTTCTTGGGGCAAGGGTCCATGACATTGCCCCAGGGATCTATGACCCCCAACAGGTTAAAATCAATGTTTTAGGGATGATAGCACAAAATTCACCTATCCTAATACTCATCATACTTAATCACTGCTTAGTGTTAGCCTGTCTTTCTCAATGACCTAAACTCCAAAAGTTCAGGAGTAGTATTTATTCATTGCCATGTGCCAGTGCCTAGAAAGTGGCTGGCACCTAACTGAGGCTCAGTAAATATTTGTTGAATGAATGAAGACTCCATGATGACCAGAGCCATTCTGCCCATAATCTTCATTGAACAAACTTGTGCTGGAATTCTGGTGTGTCTTGATAGATCAGGTTAGATTCTGCTCACCAATGGGAAATAAGGGAAGAATTAATCCTACCAAAAACCACAAATTTCATGACACTAACATTTAAGAAAGAAGAGCCAGTCATGAGTGTAAGAGAAGTTGCATAAAGACAGAGTCGCTTGTTGAGTATCAAAAAGGGAACAGTGAATAGGAAGTTAGGTGGTGTGAAATTCAGAAAGACGTAGCTCTTATGACTAGAATTCAAACAGTAGATAATCCTGGCAAGGATCCAGGTTAGATTCAAAATTGGATATGTAAATGTGAGTTCAAAACCACCAATCACCAATGTCATCATTAGAGACAAAAGGAAGGTGAAAAACCAGATGGTTGAGATTTTTATCTAGTGGATTTGCTACAAAGAAATAGATCTTCTGGCATCTGTGCGCTGAAATAGTTTTGCCTTTTATTGAAAAAAAAAAAAAAAAAAAAAAACACTGGGGGCAGCAGATGTAGCTCAGTGATTGCACGCCTGCCTCCCACATACAAGGTCCAGGGTTCAATCCCTGGTACCTCCTGA
>JAQZBX010071831.1:0-15193 GCA_029593785.1 Cabassous unicinctus | reverse complement strand
TTATCAACAGGTCTTTCTTCTACATGAACTTCCGGCAGGCCGTTTGAAAGCTGTCTAGGACCGGGATAAGTTTTTATGGTGCAGAACCAAACTGTGCCCCACTCACTTATTTCCAGCAGCACACCCTCAACGTCGTGACACACACAAAAACACCCCTATCCCTTTCCAGGATGTCCCCTAGTGGGTAAGATACGACCCGCATTTAGAAATGATGCTCTAGCAAGCCCGTCTAGTGTCCTAAGCTTGGTAGATGAGTGATTTTGGATTGCTGGATGGTAAGAATCAGAATTGTTGGGGCAAAGGGCTCGCTGCATTTTAAAACGTTCAAGTCTCCAAGGTCTTGGCCACAAAAATCAGCATATGGTGTTTCTTCTGTTCGTTTCTTACTTCCCGTAGGCACTCTACTGCTCTTACTGTTCTTAAAACCTGCTCTCTGTGCCCAACCCCAGGGACTGCCTCAGCCTTGTGTCTGCATTCTAGGAAAGAAGGAACGGGGACATGAGCTTATGTGGCCTGTGGCAGTTTGATATTATTTATGAATTCCGAAAAGAGATATTGATTATGTTTGTGAACTGGTCTGTTTTCGGGGTGTGATACCCTTTGATTGTATTAGATTCAGCTGAGATGTCTGATTAAATTATGCTAAGAATAGGGCTTTGATTCAACCACATCATTGAAGTGTTGACTGCTTTAATGGGCTGATGAAACAGACTCTCACACGGAAGTAGACATACAGAGAAGATACACAGAGGAAGAGAGATGAGACTGACAGTTTACAGCTGACTTTGTGAAGAGACCAGAGCAGCTGAGCCTGGAAAGAAATGAGCCCCGGGAAGAGAGACGAGTCTTATGCCAGCCTACAGCTGAGATTGGAAGAAGCTGGGACCATGGAGCCCTAAGAGGAAGGAGGAAGGCTGAACCCTCGCAGACATTGCTGGCCATCTTGCGTCAACACATGGCAACAGACTTTGGGTGAGGGAGTACCTCTTATGGGGCCTTGGGTTGGACTCTTTAGGACCTTGTGACTGTAAGCTCCTACTCCAAATAAACACCCTTTATAAAAGCCAACAGAGTTCTGGTACTTTGCATCAGCACCCCTTTGGCTAATACATGACCTAAAAAGGAGGGCAGATGTGCAAAATGTTTTTGAGATGGATTCTCTAAAACTGGCTAAGTGATTCGATGTGGGGAGTCAGGAAAAGATGAAAATGCAGAATAGCTTAGTATGGTTGAGGTGGGAACTGGAGAACTAAGGGGGCATTAACAAGGAGTGGGAGGGAAAGTATTACAGTAGCAGCTGGCACCAGGGTTCTGCAGAGGGACAACTGTCTGCCACCAGGTGCTTTGAAATGAAATGTAAGGCCCTGGGGGCATGCTGGGCAAGGAGAGAGTGAGAAAGGAGACAGAAGTTGTTAGTAGTTCTGGGTCCGACTTATAGTGGAAAGAGCGAGGCGTTTTGGAGAAGGAGGCCTGGGGCTTAGGTTTCTGCTCTACCATCCAAATGTTCGATTTGGGTCAAATCACTTACAAGTGCTAGTTTCCTCATCTGTCCAATGGGCTAATCTCAGCCCCAACCCAGTTTTGTGCAAACACGGTGTTCTCGCTGTTTTACTGCTTTATACAAGATTTGCCTCTCTGTTCACCTCACATCTGCAATGCTAGCCATGTTACCTTGGGAACATGGAAAGCCAGATACCAGAGGGGTTCAGAGCACGGCTAGGAATTGGGAACTTGGGGTCTGCTCTACTTGTCCCATAACCAAGAACACAGCCCTGGCTTGCTCTGGGTCTCGCATCCTTCCTTAGTAAACGGGCTAGGGGAACACAACCCTGCCAAAGGCTGGGAAGGAAGTTCCCCTGCCAAAGGTTCCTGGGAAGGAAGTTTCCCCATTGAAGTGCCCCTTCCAGAGGAAACAATGTCAAGTGTGGGCCCGTCTCTCTGGTGCTACAGCCCATGGGTGGGTTGAAAGAGGGCTGCAAAGCGTTGACCTTCCTGCTCTCCACATTTTCCCCCTCGAAAGGCCCTCAGTGTGCACCTGCCGTTTCCCCAGAGGCAAGTCCCTCTGTGCCCTGCTTGCAGCAGAGCCCGTGGAAGAGAGCGTTCGCCAGCTGCTTGACTTGGGGCTCCAGGGTGGCTCCTTCTCCTCCCAGGGCTTGGGGCCTGCTCTTTGGGACCACTGAGATGGATTGGCTTTTCTAGGGCCACAGGAAGTGAACGGACCAGTGGAGCTTTCGGCTTTCCTGAAAGGTTAGCACCAGGTAGCTGCTCAGAGATGGCAGTTTAATTGGCCAGCCCCCCACCAGCCACCGTCACAATCTGTGAATTACCAAGATTTTTGCCAGTTTTGAGGGTGTATGCTCTTGTAGTTTTATCCAAGTTTGCTCGCTGTGTTTTACCTCGTCACCTCTGTGGGGCTATAAACCAGCCCCCCTCTCCCTGCTTGCTAGTTTTCAAAAGAAATCCACTCACCCCAAGCGTTTCTTTAAGACTTGGGGCAGGACGAGTTGGAGCTTTACAAACATTATCTGATTTACTGATTAGATAGTAGTTAGATTAGATAGTAGACATGATTAGATAGTAGATACTTTGCTGACCATGGTCACACAGCTAATAAAGGAGGGGCTTTTAACCATTTACTTTTTATGCATCCCACGTAGGAAACTATTATACAGAAGGATTTACTCAATGCCAGTAAAGTTATGTAACATATCTGAGCCGCTGGAAGCAGTGATAGTTTTAATTCCTTTATTGGTTTATTTATTCATTTATCTCACCCATGAACACCTCCCAAGGGCAAAGCTTGCTCCAAGGAGCATACAGTCTAAGGAAAGAGCCAGACGGTCCTGAAAGAGGGAGTGAAGTGGTTATGTGCATGTGTCTGTGTGTGTGTGTATGTGCAATCTGGAATGCTGAAAGAGGGGGATGGAGGTGAGAAAAAATGCTGAATGTGGGTTCTGCATGAAATTGCCCTTCCCTCTAGTTCCCAAATGGGAGCATCAGTGTCATGGAATATGTTTCTCTTAAATTCCATTCCAGCTGCACAGTCAACATTAGCTCCACCCAGGCTGGTGGGGGAAGGAGTGGGGGTGGGGAGCTCCCGCTGAATAGATGGCTGTTTTTCTTGTCCAACCTCTGGGGCATGGTTGGAGTGGTCAGGCAAAGGTATGTGAACGTTCTTGGCAAAGTAGGATGCAAATATGGAGACCTGCTTGGCTGTCCTATGTCTACCTCCTTGCCTTTGACTATTCTCTGCCTGGGTCACTTCCTTTCTCCCTCTTGTCTAAGGAATCTGCTCCACACTTCCTCCCAGGCCCCATCCCAACTCCTGGTCCTAGGCAAGTGCTTTTGGAGCTTCAGTAGCCACACTGGCATCATCCCCCATCCTTCCTGCAGGGCTCCGATGTTACTTAACTGTGCCTACAATATGTGTCTGGTTGCCCAGGGTGATTATAAACTCCTTGTTAAGCTGCCTGAAGCCTGAGGTGTCTTCTCCCTCCTTCACATTCCTCTCATTTCACATAATTCTGCTTTCCTTGATCAGATTCCTTTGTCCTCATCCAGCAGGGCCTCTAGGGAATGGGACTCCAGACAGGTTCCCCAGCAGGCCCTCCACTTTCTTGCCTTTACTGGCCCCTCACTTGACCTGCCTTCGCCTCTGCCCAAGGCCTGGCTCCTCTCTCCCTGGTTCAGCTCAACCCCTCTCTCCTTTGAATTCCAGACCCTGTAATTCCATCCTCTCTTGTGGCGTTTATATTATCAGCAATAACTAACCTCTGTCTGGCTGGTATACCTTACAAATCACTTCCCCCTTTATGAGCTTTTCCTACTCTTACAAAATGAAGTTGCTGAATACTAGCTGCCTTATATTTCATATTTATGATGAACAGATTGTTTACATCCGTTATCACTGTTAGTTGTCACAGCAACATCCCAAGAATCCTGTTAGCATGCCTATCAGACAGATGAAGAAACTGAAGTGCAAAGAAGCTAACTAACTTGCTGGCTCAAGTTTAGCCAGCTAGGAGGCAAACTCAAGCCTGCCTGGGTTTGAAGCACGGGCATGGTGCTCTGTTGGCCTCCATTTACAGATGTGGAAACCAAGGCTGGGTGAGGATCAGTAACTTGCCCCAGATGGCAGATGCTGGACTCTGGATGGGGTCGTTGGATTACAAATCTGACACCTTCCTCTACACTGCTGGCTGCTTATCCTGCCATGTAGTCACCGAGGCTCATGACTAATCTCCACTCAGTGCAAGCAATGTGAGGGGAAGAGCAGTATCTGGTTCACCTAGCCAGGTCCCTATACTGCCCAAACTGGTCCCCTGCCCATTGGGACAACTGATGCATATCAGATGAGCAGGTGAGTGGAAAAATCTAAAGTCTACTGATGAGAAGGGAGGTGGGAATGTCCTAGAGGAAGAATTACTGGGCCAAGTGGACAGATTGACTCAGAATTCCACAACTGGGAACTGAGACCAGGAGGGACCAGGGCAAGGAACTGGGCTCTTGGCTCGGCAGGGGGTTGGATTGACAGCGCATGGAAACGAACTATGTTCTCATTATAGTTTTGCCAGGACTGGTCCCATCTAGAACAGTGGGAGGTGGAGTCCTAATCCCAGAGCTTTCTCAGGGCCTGGGCTGCAGGCCTGGAACCTCCACAGACAGTGGCTACAGCCAATAGCACGAGTGATTGATCTGGTCATGGGGTGCTCCATGGGCCTCCAACTAGCTCCTGGATTATACGCTGGGAGATCTAGCATTGGTGTCAGCTTTTGACATTTTCTTTTCTTGATCCTGTGCTCCTTTAGAGCCTGCAGGAATTAACAATAAGTGGTACTGATGGCCCCATCAGTACCCTAGGAAAATGTGCCCTTGGATGATCTGAGTTGCAAATTTTGTCAGTTTGGGTCATCTGAGAAACAGAAGCCAAGGTGAAATTAAATGGACAAGAAAGTTATTGAGGGCAACACCCATGAGGGCTGAAAAAAGGAGGGAGCAGGAGTGTGAGAGCCGCAGCCCACGATGTGGGGCTGGCACCTGTGAAGTGAGGGCAAGAAGGGAGACTGGGTGGGAAGGGCCTGTGAGAGCAGGGCAGCTCCGAGAAAGCCTTGGCCAGGCTCTGAGAAAAGCTGCCGTTGGAGGAGCCCCTGCACTGGGCAGAACTGGCCCAGTTCTGGTACTCCCCTCATACCCAGCCATTGGCTGGGAGACCTGGGGACAGCGTGGCCTCCGTGTGGATGCTGCAGTGATGCTGGAGTGCAGCCACTAGAGGCTGTCAGTCTACTGAGCTTTCCTTCCACAGTTTCCTGAAGGTAGAGCTGAGAAGTGCATCTCCAGGGATGCAACACATGCTTTAGACTCAGAAAGATCTGACTTACTAGCCACGTGACTGCAGGTGAGTAAATTTGTTATTTGGAGATAATTTGGCTACTTTTGGTTGATGGATATGTGGTAGTTTGAGGCTTTTTTTTGGACCCCAGAAGAATCACGCCCTTGGAGCCACTCCATCCCTGTGGGTGTGAACCTATTGTAGATGGGGACTTTTGATGAGGTTACTTCAGTTGGGGCATGGCCCGAAGTGGGTCTTAATCCTCTTAATGGAGTCCTTTATAAATGGGATGAGTATGGAGAGACAGACAGAGAGACAGCCAGAGGAGCTGAGGGAGAAAGGCACTGAAGCCAGAAACTGAAAGCAAGGAAACCTGGAAGAGAAGGGAGAGACTGGCAGATGTTGCCTTATGCCTTGCCATGTGCAGAGGAGTCCAGGATCGCCGGCAGCCAGGCTTCGGGGAGAAAGCACTGCCTGATGCCTTGATTTGGACATTTTGACAGCCCAGAACTATAAACTTGTAAGTTAATAAATCCTCATTGTGAAAGCCAACCCATGTCTGGTATATTGCATTTTGGCAGTCTAGCAGACTAAAACAGGAAGGATGAAATGAGGTATAGTTAAAATTGTTAGTTGCCCTCCCTTGTGGGAGGCAATATGATACAGTGGATAGGAAGGCAGACACAAGTCAGATGGCCTGGGTTCAAATCCTGACTGTGCTACCTGTTAGCTGTGTGGTCTTGGACAAGTTAACGAACTTCTCTGGGGTTCAGATTTATCCTCTGAAAATAGAGATAATAATAGTTCTTAACCTCATAGGGTTATATTGTGAGAAGTAATATCAGCCATTACTGTTCGCTTGTATTCTGGAATCAAGCTTGACTCTTCAAGGGCCATGCATGGCGGTGGCCTGCAGAGGGCAGCGTCCCCCCAGTAATCTGACTCTACGTTGGGCTTTCAAGTTTAGGGCAGGAAAAAACCAAGGCACACAAAGCACAGCGGAGTGACTGAATGGCAGAATGTGTTAGAGGAGCTGGGGCTGTCATGGAGAAGGGGCAGTACTTTAAAAAATAGTATCTATTGGTGGATGGCTGCAATGGAACAGAAGGGAGAAAAATATCAAGAATTTTAAATAAAATGCCCATGCACAATTTAAGATGAGAATGCAAAACCAAAGCTTCTTTTAGAAAACGACACACCTGCTCTCTTTGGGTATGTCTTGGGGGCCCCTGAAGTCTGGGCCCAGGTTCGTTTGTATAATTTGTTTCAGAGATCAAGAAACACTTGGAAAACACTTGGAATGTAACTTAAGGATCAACAATCAAGAATGGCGAGATAAGTAGAGGGAGCAGCCGCTGTGGACTTAGAGTCAGGACATCTGGGGTTGGATGCCAGCTCTGCTGCTTAGCAGCTGGTGCATCCCTCTGTGGGATGCAGGTGCTACCAGCGCCTTGTAAGGCTGGGGCCTTTGGAAAAGGTGAGAGCAAAGGGCCGGGCGGGGGGGGGGTGGGGATGGCGGGGAAGGTCATCATCCGTATTCCACGCCACATCCCCCAAGTGTCCTTCACGATTGGCCCCACATTATCCTGCAGGACATTCTGTTAGTTTCCCTAGCATCTCAGATAAAGGGGTGCATTTTGCTGCACTCCCAGCGTAGCATCCCTGCCACTCTTTTGGCTCCTTGGGTGGCTAATTGTGATGTCTACTCTCTGGCCTCTTAGGGGTCTCTTGGGATCATCAATAACCCTGTTAAACACGTAAATCTCTACTGCCACTTGCCACAGAATCTGCTTCATTGCTTCATACAAACTTAAGCAACTAGGTAGCTGGAGATGCCATTCGCTGAGAGAGATATCTGGAAGATGGGAGGCGTGGGGCAAGGGCACCAGAGGAAGACCAGGTCCAGATAACCCAGAAGTTGTCTCCATTCTTGTTTCATCATATTAACGTTTGAATAGCACTTTGTCTTTTTTAGGAAGTAAGGTACCTCTGTGTGTATCATCTCATTGGAGGCTGACAGTCACTCTCCAGAGACTTGTCTGCGCCCTTTGTGTTTGTAGGGCTGGACTTGGCAGAAGAAGGAGTTTGGTGGCAGTTGGTCAGACACAGATGGTGCCAGTCAAGTGTGAGCAGAGTTGGACTTTGCCTTGGACTCAACTCACCTTTGGCCATCCAGAACCTTCTTGGGTGAGGAAGGGGTGTGAACTATTCAGCTCATTCCGCCCATGCCCCGTGGACTTCCCTGGAAGCCATATGCCTCTCCCTCCCCCGTTGATTCCCAGGTGGCTTAACCTCTTTGATTCTAGCTCTTCCCTGGAATCCACCTCTTTTCTCCTTAGTCCTAGGCCCAGCTTGATGTTTGGATTCATTCATTCTTCCTCCCCCTGCAGGAGGGAAGGAGAGGTGTGTGTGTGTGTGTGTGTGTGTGTGCGAGTGTGTGCAAGTGTGTGTGTGGGGTGTGTGTGCGAGTGCATGTGTGAGTGTGTGGTGTGTGTGTGTGTGCGAGTGTGTGTGCGTGTGCGTGTGGCCAGAGGATGGAGAAAAGCCAAACACGGAGCACTTATAAAACAATCGGTTTCCTCTCCCCGCCCTTGGGCCTCCTCTTCTTAATGCCTCTGTGGGTTGTTGAGTGACCAACTGTCCTGGCTTGCCTGGAGCTGAGGGGAATTCCAGGCCACAGGAGTTTTAGTGCTAAAACTGGGTACATCCTGGGCCAACTGGGAGGCATTGCTCACCTAGTTATTGTGCTCAGATCACATTTTCCTTTTTGCCCCAACTTTGAGTTATATTCCAGAGGTTCTTCTAGTTGGATAGGCGTCATGAGCCCTGAGGCAGGGAGTTGGGAAGGCTGAAAATTACTGCATATATCCGTCAAGGTTGGGTGAGGAAAACAGGCTTCCTTGACTGTTGGAAGAGCTGGGGAGTGGGGGGGTGGGTAGGGCAGAAGTCAAGGTCAGAGAAGTCCAGTGTGAAGAGGCAGCCCGGAGTGCCTGCAAATGAGTGGAAAAACTGGACCTGGCAGGGGACCCCGTCCTCCCACCCTGACTGAGAAGTGATTAGCAGTGAGTGCTCCTGGAGAGGTCTGAGGGCAGGGTCTGACTATGCCCAGTGCCCCCGAATAAGGGCGTCCACTTCTCTTCCACGGCTCTCCAGAACTCAGCTGAGCTGTCTTATTGGCAAACTGACTGGAATCATACAAGGAAGAGGGTTGAAACAAATCCGGGCTGAAATACATAATCTGGCACACGCTGAGGTTGCTGCTGGGGACGTATGAGCTCAATTTTCTAAACTTGAAATTCAGCACCTTTAACAACATCCAAATTTAATGACAAAAATACCTAAATGCGTTTTTTGTTACAAAATTTAAAACAGTATGGAAGTATATGGAGTAAAAAGTTAACTTTCCCCTTCAACGCTAGTTGAGGATATTTCCTCATTCCCCTTTCCAGAAGTAATCACTGGGAACAATTCAGGGTGAATTCTGCCAGCTCTTTTTGCATGCATTTACATTCATGTGCAAATGCACTGTTGTGCTTTATGTTGTTTTCAACCGAAATTCTTAAATCCTTGCCTCATTCTGTACGTATCATTCTACAACTTGCCCTTTTCACTTAACCCCATACCTGCGAGAATTTCCCAAGCCACACATAAAAAGTGACCTAGTTCATTATAATGGCCTCATGGTAATCCATTGTATGGAAGTGCCAGAATTAATTTAAAATTCTAGTATTGATGGACATTTAGACTCTTTTCAATTTTCCCCTTTTCAAATGCAGTGTTGCAGGAGTATCCTGTGTGTGCCTCAGTTTCCATATCTGCAAGTCTTTCACTAGGCTGGATATCTAAAAATAGAATTGCCAGGTTACGGGAATTGCCAGAGCATTTGAAATTTTGACCGATGCTGCTGAATTGCCCCCAAAGGCTGTGCCTATTTACATGTGTGTTTCTTTCGGCCACATCCTTTACTATAACCCAAAATGACAGGTAAGATCTATGTCAAAGGACAACCAAAAGACTTGAGTGTAGTCAAGGCCAGACACTTGCCCTCACAATTCGTGACCTTGAGCAAGTCACTTAACCTCTTGTGACTCAGTTTTCTGAAGCATAAAATGGGAATCTGACTAGTACTTAGTGACCTAATTCACAGGTGGTGGTGACACTTAATGAGTTGAAGCATCTAAAACTAGAAGAACAGGTGCCTGGGGAGTAGCAAGCGCTAATCGGGTGTTTGGCATCCTTACAGCAGCTTCTTTGAGCTGTAACCCCTGGGGTGTTAGGTGTTGAGCTAAATGCATGAGAAGTTGCAAGACACAGGTGGTGCCTCAAACCAGAGACTCAAGTGCACTAGTAAAATTTGTGGGAAACAGTAAAGCAATTTCGTGGGTAAACACTTGAAAACATTTTTACATGCAAACAATAGGTGAATTATGGAGAAGAATGCAAAACTGACATGAAGTTGAAAACAGGGGACTTGAAGTTAATACATGTTGAGGGTTGCTATGGACCAGTTACTTGGACGCTCCAGGAGTGTGGGCTCATTTTGGATTATTCTGGTGGGAAAAGGTTGAAAATCACTGGATGAAAATTATTCACTTCTGAAAGCACTGGGTCTCTGGGGGTCTAGGTTTGTTTTCCAAGATTTCTGGTATTAAAAATTGTTGCCAGTAATAGAATGCAAATTATTCTTCTCAATAGCCTATATCTACATTTCTGCAAATCAATGAACAGGCTTTATGCGTTGAAATTATTTCTAACTAGCACCCTATAAATAACCAGAGTTTAAATTAGTCAATCAGACAATCAAGGTCATCCACAGTTGCTTATTTTGCCAAATTGTGGAGAAAGATGGGACAACCAGGAAAACTCTTCTCAGAGGAGCCTGTTCTTCAGAAACTGGAAACTCTTGAACCTTGTACCTTCACTCGTCCTTGCTTTCGTTCAGTTGTGCCTTTATTTCTTCACATACATTTGCCACATTGCAATTATTCAAAAATCTTGTTTCCCTCCACAGCTCCTTTTTTAGCAAGGTGAAGTGAAGAAATGACTTCAAATCTTGGTTTAGTTTAAGCATTTTAGTATCAAGTATAAGTATGTGAAATTGGGCACGTTAGTTAACCTCTTGAAGCCTCGTTTACCTCAGCTGGAAAATGGGGATTGATTCTGTATCAGGTAGGGATCCATCTGTTGATCCCTAGAAAAATCCATCCCTAAGGAATTTACTGGCTCATGTAAATGGAAAGGATGTGGATTCCCATTTCAGGCTTATCTTGATTCAGGTCTCAAAAGGACATCCTAAGACCCAACTTCCCTCTCCATTTCAATTCTTCAGTTTTGACTCCATTGTCACAGTTTAAGTATTAGCAGGACGTGTGTAGCTGCTCCCTCCCCTATACCCTACAGTTCTGGATTCCAAAGGAAAGCGTGTCCGTCTCTGTCTCAGCATTCCCAGAAAAACCTTCCTGGGTCTCACTGAAGCTGACTGGGTCTTGTGCCTATCCCTGAGCCAACAGCTATGGCTAGGGCCATAGAGGTGTTGGTTGGCTTAGGCTAAGTCACATAACCTATCCTGAGCAAGGACTGGAAGTCCACTTGGTGCACAAAGACTAAGGGGGGAAAGGGATCCCCAAGTCCATCTGGCTGATGTTGCCAGAGAAAGCAAGAATAGATGTTGAGGGGCAAAAGACAAATGCTTCCTCCCATGTCACCTCTCTGACAGGTTTGTGGCATGGATAATGGGGGGAAATAATGAACTTACAGCTACCTAGTAAAGCAACACATGCTGGGCAATTGCTGTCACTTTCCTGCCATGGCTCCTTTCTGGCAAAGCTTTGGCCATGGTTGCTTTCTTTATAATCTATTTTTTTTTTTTTTTTGAGATTTGTTCACTTTGCAACAATCCCCCAATTTAGAGCTCCCCAGCCTCTGTCCAAAGTTTTAGTCTTGTGTCTCCAACTGACTTTTGGACATTTTCACTTAATTATCTCACTGTCAGCTATAATTCTACCCAACAAAAACCTAACTCCTCATCTCAATCTCTAAGTCAGATTTCCATTTCTGAATCCCTCACTCGGGTCCTCTACATTTCATCAGATACTTAAATCACATTGATTCTATATTCATCTTTCATTCGCACCTGGTGCCTGGATTACTAAAGTGACCTCTTCTACCGTCTTCAGGCTTGCCTCTCACTGTGAATCCTGTTTCACTGAGAATGGGGCCCTAGAGTCCCACTTTGTGGGTTTCAAAGTTTGATTACAAGTCTTATAAGTGGCATAAACTTTATACATGACTTTCCTAATTCTCAGTCTCCTCGTTTGTAAAATATGCTTTTTTTTTCTATGTCTATTTTCAGATTAAATCACATGCCCATTTGATAAAGGCTATAGCCTTTCGAGCAGTGTGTAGGTAGTCAGGTTTGTAGGCAGAATCTGCTGGGCTGACCACTCTGCACACTGCGTCCTTTCCCATTTGACTCCAGTTTACGACTCATTTCACACTCATTTTTAATTATTTTTCAGCAGCAGATATTTTTGATTTAGAGAGTGTTGGCCAACCCTACGGAAATGCTACTTTCACACCTGTGGAATATCATGTTGCCTGATGCTCACTTCTGTAGCCCTTCTAATCCTCTCCGGCTCTGGAATATGTAATTTTATACACCTCTACTCAGCTCTGGCTGCTGCAGCCCCATTGCTGGATTGCTTGTCTGTTTCCTCTTCACCTTTCCGTGACCCTGTAAGGGGCTGTTACCTGGGAGGTGGATTTCTCAAGGCGGAGGCACAGATGCAATCACAGGTTTGGGAGCCAGTGAGTGAGTGGTGAGTTACCTGTGTGGCTGGATTTCACTGTGTCTCAGCAACTCCATGGTGTATGTGTGGGTGTGCGTGTGAAGTGATGGATGGGAGCAGAGATTCAGGACACACCCTCGTTAGAACATGCTCTACACCTGCACTGTCCAACATATGGTCACTAGCCACAGCCACATGTGGCTGTTTAAAGTAAAATTAATTTAAGTGAGAATTGCAGTTCCTCAGTGATACTAGTCACATTTCAAGTTCTCAGTGGCTACATGTGGCCAGCTGTTTCCCTGTGGGGCAGCACTGATACAGACCATTCCCACTACCCCAGAAATTTCTCTTGAACAGTGCTACTCTAAAGTGTGGGCACAGGAACAGACACGCTGGGACCTCGGTACAGCTGCCGGGGGAAGTAGAGCCCTGTCCTCCTCGCCGACACCATGTGGGCTGGGAAAGCTGGCTTAGTTTCAGAGGTCGGCAGTGGACGTGTCAGTGTGTAGCATCCAAGGAGAGTCCAAATCCAAGTGAAACACCCTTAGTACGATGGGGGAGGGTGGTCTAATCTCATTAACTTTATTCAGTTTGAGAGACTCAAGGCAGCGTGGGGCTCCCCAGGAGACAAGCCCTGTGCCTATCAACTTACACAGATTGTTTCATTAAATTATCACCACAGCCTTAAGATGAGATGCTATTGCCTCCACTTTATAGATAAGGAAACAGCCTCAGAGAGATGCGCCAGTCTGCAAGCTCTTCTCCACTGCTCCACCCTGCTGTGAAGTCATGCTTGGGAGTCCTCAGTACTCAGGGAGCAGCAGTCTGAGCTCTTGGCAGGAAGCTGGCTAGAATCAAGCAACGTGGCTCAGATTGGGGTTCAGGCCAGGTCTATAGCTCTCAAAGGGGACTGGAATGTAGGGCAGAGAAGAGAAAGCTGGGGCAAGGTGGGGATGGGGAGAGGTGCAACTTTGGGAGTGATACAGGTGCATCCAGCCTGAATCTACAGGTGATACGCTCCATAGATCCAAGAGCTGGACTGCAAGCCCTGTGAAGGGAGGACCAAGTGGCAGTGGTTAGGAGCATGGACTCTCTGCAGTCACACAGACCTTCTCTAAATCCCAGCTACCATTTACTACTTTGCAACCGGTTAGTCAACCTCTCGGAGTTTCAGTTTCTTCATCGGTAATTGAACATGATAAAATGGCAACTCTTATTATCATCATTATCTTTATATCAGATATGAATACCATACTTAGCAAAAGTAGGCTCTCAGTGAATGTTGAATGGAAATGAATCCTCTTGTAAGGGCTGCAAATGCAGAAGCTGAAACAAAGGTCCACCTGGGTGAAAAGAAAGGGGACTTCTTAAGCCTATACTAAGGGTGATAATTTACTCCTGGCCCCCTGAGTCATTAGTTTAGTCTTGCTATTGGAGACCCCAGAAACGTGTCCATTCACTGTAAAAATGACCATCTGATCCCACCATTTTGCAATAGTTTAGGTGTGAGATGATGAGGCCTCAACTGGAGGTGGGGATGGTAGGAATGGAAAGGAGGTTGTTAACCATCAGCAATGTTATAGAGGAAAAAACCAACAGGATCTCCAAACCTATCTGATGCACACCAGAGCATTGCTTATGTTTGCTTATTGCATCAAAATGAGCCATTTATTAGCCACCAAAAGGTGTTAAAATGCTCTATGGCCTCAGAAATTACTAAAGCGTTATCTCTCTTCATTAAAGGTCACCTCCTTCAAGGGTTTTGGGGGAAGAAGATGGCGTGGGGGCTGCAGGGATCGGCTGTCTCTTACCTGTGCTGGAGCTGCCATCTAGCTCCCTAGGTTCGCCTGCTAGTCCCAGCATCATGGGCACTGCTCACGCCTGTGCCAGGACCTGCCCGGAGCTACAGGACTCAGAGCCCTTGCTAGAATGCTGCTCTGGTCTGTCCTCCCCTTTAGTCTGCAAAACCTGGTCATTCAAGATTCTCTCTGAGCATCAGACTTAACTGAAGGATAAAGGTAAACCACGAGGGAGGTGTTTTAAAAGTGTGTGCTAATTACTAATATTCCCATCCAAGGGAAAAGCACTCAGGGGTTTAAAACTCTTCACATGCCGTTGGTCTCTTGCGGGTATCCCCACTTCCTAGCATCAGTCCTTTGTTGGACAAAGATCTAGGCCTCTCTGTGAGTTTAGGCATCCTCTGTTGCACGCTCTATATTCAACTTTTGGAAAACTCCTTCCTACCCACACTATCTAGTCCTTTGCAAGTGGGTCATTTCCTAAGTGATTTATGGAGGCAGCCTGCCCTGGAGCATTGCAACAGTGGTCAGCCCACAGTTGCCCTTTGGCTCTGTGTTTTAGTACAGGCTGGGGAAGAATCCCATGTGGTAGGTCTGGCTGAGCCTTGATGCCCTAAGTCCACAGTGGTCATTAGTGTTCAAGTGAGGCACTGTTGTAAGTCTCTACACCAGTGTGAGCTGTGGCATTTACTCTTTCACTCTTGTTTGGCCAGCTGGTAGGAAAACCCATCACACAAGCACACACACGCACACACATGTGCACCTCCCAAAGACCAATGTGAATTCTCAACAATAGGAGAGTCAGAGCACACGTGATTCGCAAATCCCTGTCCACTTCCCTCAACTTACTTTCAAATCATGTCCCCTCCAGCCTACTGGGATGAAGAAATGGAAGCCACCACAATATGCTTCTCAGCCTGAAGCATTCAGAGCAGGCATCGCCCCAAATCCCTCAAGATTAAGGAATGAAATGGGGGAGTGAGGGGGGAGTGTAACCATTGACTAAAGCAGATTTATTGTTATTATAGTTATTCTCTTGTGTTAACTGAGTATCTTGTAACATTGATAAAAAACCAAATTATTTAAATTTAAAAAACTGAAAAAACAAAACAAAAACAGGCTGGGTATAAGACTTTATGGAAAGGCTCAGAAATGTGCTCCACCTGGCTGCTACCAGCTTGCCAGAGCCGATTGTTATACTGTCAGGAAATTTGTGAGCCAGTTTAAACAAATCTTTTATTAACTTACCATTAAGTAAATTACATATTTTAAAAAGG
>JAQZBX010071830.1:0-15170 GCA_029593785.1 Cabassous unicinctus | reverse complement strand
CTCCTACCCAGCAACAACCCACGCCAACCTATCTCAACTTCGCCTGATTTTTTACCAATTAGATAACACCACACCACCCTTCAACCCTTTATATTGCACTGCACTTCCTCAATAAAGCAGACCTGAGTCACCAGCCTCGTCTCCGCAGTTTCTTTCCTGCGTCGCCCTCCACACCGGATTCCCCCCACCGGGGGGACCGACCCTCCGCGGCCGAGCCACCCCCCAATTCACACCCTCAGCAACTCTCATATTGTTCAGGATGACATCATTCTCTATTCTCAGTTGCCTAGGACAACTCTTTTTTTATTCAGGCTGAAACACTCCTCTCTTCTCAGTTGTCCAGGATATTTCTCATTCTCAGTCCCTTTGGACAGCTCACATATTGTTTTGCATGATGCCTTCCTCTGTACTCAGTTGCCCAGGTCAACTTTCAGATAATGTTCATGCTCATTACCTCCTCTATTCTAATTGTTAGGGCACTCTCAGATTAATCCTTTGTACCTCCACTATGCTCATTTGTCCAGGATAACTCTTGTTATGCTCAGGTTGATGTCCTCCTCTGTTCTCTGTTTTTTTAGGAAATCTCTTGTAGTTTTCAGGCTGATGGCATAGTCTGCACTCAGTTTCCCAGGACAACTCTCACTGTTCTCAGTTGTCCAGGACAACTCTTGGAGTGTTAAGGCTGAAACCCTCTTCTGTTCCCTGTTTTCCAAGATAACTCTCAAATTATTCTTGCTGCTACCCTCCACTGTTCTCAGTTTTTCAGGACAAGTCTTGAATTGTTCAGTCTGAATCTCTCCTCTCTTCTCAGTTGTAAAGGACAACTCTCACTGTTCTTAATTGCCCAGGACAAAATTCAGATGGTACATATTGACACACTCCTCTCTTCTCAATTTCCTAGGACAATTCCCACTGTTCTCAGTTGCCCAGGAGAACTCTCAGATTCTTCCCAATGACACCTTCTTCTCAGTTGCCCAAGAAAGCTATTGGAATGTTCAAACTGATGCCCTATACTGTTCCCCATAGTCCAGGCCAACTCTAATATTGTTCAGGTTGATATCTTCCTCTGGTCTCAGTTGCCCATGACAACTCTTGCTGTTCTTTTGGTCTATACTCTTTGTTGTCAAGGACTACTCATGGATTGTTCAGGCTGACAACCTCCTCTGTACTAATTTGTCTAGGACAACTACCAGATTGTTCAGGCTAACACCATCCTCTGTATTCTGTTGCCAGGGAACAATCAGATTGTTTAGACTGACAAATACATCTGTTCTCAGTTGTCAAGAACAAAACTCACTTTTATCAGTTCTTCAGGAAACGGATTGTTCAGGCAAACATCCTTTCTGTTGCCCATTGTCCATGACTACACTCTCTATTCTCAGTTGTCAAGGGCAACTGTTGGAATTGTTCAGGCTGACACTGTTCTCTATTCTTAGTTGTCCAGGACAACTCTTGCCCTTTTCAGTTGTCTGAGCCACCTGTTGGATAAATCAGGCTAACACTTTCCTCTGATTAGAGTTTCCCAGGATAACTCTCAGATAGTTCAGGCTGATGCCCTAACCTGTTCTCAGATGTTTAGGAAAACTCTGGGAGTGTTCAAGTTGACATCCTCCTCAGGTCTGCTTTGTCCATGAAAACTCCTACTGTCATCAGTTGCCAAGGACAGCTCTGAGATTATTAGGCTGTTGACCTACTCTTGTCTCATTTGTCCAGGACAACTATCACTGTTCTTAGTTCTCTAAGCAAAACTCTCAGATTGTTCAGACTGATGCCTAATTCCATTCTCAGGTGTCCAGGACAACACTCACTCCACTCTCTTGCCCAGGACAAATATTGGATTATAAAGCTGACATCCTCCTCTGTTCTCAATAGTCCAGCACATCACTTGCTGTTCTCAGATATCCAGGACAATTCTGATTGTTCATACTGATGACCTCCTCTCATCTCATTTTTCAATATTAACTCTCACTGTTCTCACTTTTACAGGACATTTCAGATTATTTAGGATCATGTCCTATTTTTTTCTCAGTTGTACAGGACAACTCTTGCTCATCTCAGGTGCCCATGACATATCTCAGATTTTTCAGGCTGACGCCCTCCTTTCTTCTCATGTCCTTGGATACTTCTTCGATTGTTCAGGCTGATGCAAAGCCCTATTATCAGTTGTCCAGGAAACTCTTCTGTCCCAGTTATACAGGAAATCTCACAAGTTGTTAAAGCTGATGCCTCCCTCTGTATACCCTGTTGTCCATGACAATTCTTAGATCATTCAGGCTGATGTCTTCCTCTGTTCTCAATTGTCCAGCACATCTCTCAGATAGCTCTGGCTGACACCCTACTCTGTTCTTGGGTTCCCAGCACACCCATAGGTTGTTCAGGCTGACACCCTATTCTGATTTCAATTGCCCAGGACAGTCTCATGATTCTCAGTTGCCAAAACACTCATATTTTTCAGGCTCATACCATATGCTGTCCTCAGTTGTCCAGGATAACTATTTGATTGTTCAGGGTGATGCATTATTCTGTGTGCATTTTCCAGAACAATTCTTGGTATTCTCAGTTACCCTGGAGAAGTCACTGTTTCTTCTGCCTAACCACTATTATGCTCTAAGTTATTCAGGAAAACTCTTGATGTTCTCAGTTGTCCAGAACAACTTTCAGATTATTCAGGCTGATGCTGTCCTCTATTTCCAGTTGCCCATGAGAACTCATGGATTGTTCAGACTGATATCCTCCTCTGTTCTCAACTATCAAGGACAACTCTCAGATTGTTCTGGCTGATGCTCTCCTCTGCTCTCATTTGTCCAGGACAACTCCCACTATTCACAGTTGTCTAGGACAACTCTCAACTTTTCAGTCTGATGCCCTTTTCTGTTCTCAGTTGTCCAGGAAAACTCTCCTCTGTTGCCCAGGAAAAATCTTGGGTTGTTCAGGCTGACACCCTCCTCATTTCTCAGTTGTCAAACAAAACTCACTGTTTTCTGTTTTCCTGGACAAGTCTTGGATTGTTTAGGGTGATGCTCTCCTGTATTCTCATGTCAATAACAACACTTGCTGTTCTCAGTTGTAAATGACAACAGTTGGATATATCAGGCTGACACCATTCTGTGTTCTCAGTCACCCAGGGCAACTCTTGAAATTCTCAATTGCCCAGGACAACTCAGCATGATTCCCTATATGGTTCTTAATTGTCCAGAACAAATCTAGGATTGTTCAGGCTGATAAGCCTGTTATCTGTTGCCTAGGAACATTTAGAATGTTCAGGATGACACTCTTCTCTGTTCTCAGGATGTAAGACAACACTTGCTGTACTCAGTTTTCCAGGATAACTCTTGGATCGTTCAGGCTGATGCTCTCCCCTCTTCTCAGATGTCCAGGAAAACTCTTGCTGTTCTGTTTTCCAAGGTGAATCTCAGAATGTTCTGGCTGATGTCCTCCTCTATTCTCATTTACCCAGGACAATTCATATATTGTTCAGGCTGATACAGTCCTATGTTCTCTGTTGCATAGGAAACACTTGGACTATTCAAGCTGACACCCTCCACTGCTATCAGTAGTTGAAGACAACACTTACTGTTCTGTGTTGTCCAGGCAATTGTTGGATAGTTAAGGCTGATGCCTTATTCTGTTCTCTGTTGTTCATTATAATCACAGATTGATGATACTGAGATCTTCCTCTATTCTCCATTGTCCAGTACAACTCTCTAATGTTTCAGGCTAATGCCCTACTCTGTTCTCAGTTGCTCTGGACAGCCCTTGGATTGTTCAGGCTGACACTGTCCTCTGTTTTCAGGTGCTCATGGAAAGTTTCACTGTTCTGAATTGCCCAAGACAGCACTTGGATTGTTCAGTCTAATGCCTTCCCATGTTCTCTGTTGCTCAGGATAGCTCAAAGATTGTTCAGACAGACACCCTCCTCTCTTCTTAGTTGTCAGTGACAACACTTGCTCTTCACATTTATCCGGTACAATTCTCATTCTTCTCTGTTGTCCAGGACAACTATTGGATTGTTCAGGCAGAAGCCCTCCTCTGATCTGAGTTGTCCATGACAACACTCACTGATCTCAGTTGTCAAGGACAACTGTCAGATTTTTATTCAGGCTGAAACTGTTCTCTATTATCAATTGTCCAGGACAACTCTCTTCATTCTCTTTGCTCCAAGACAACTCTTGGATAAATAATGCTGATGCCCTCATTCAACAGCATCTTTTCAGAACAACTCTTGCTGCTCTCAGTTATCCAGGAAAATCTCAGGTTGTTCAGACCTATGCTCTATTCTGTTCTCAGTTGTCCAGGAAAACTGTCTGTTCTTAGTTGTTCAGGTCAACTCACAGATTGTAAGTCTGATGTAATCCTCTGGTCTCTGTTGTTCACAATAACTTTTGGATTGTTCAGGCTGAAACCCTTTGCTCTTTTTTGTTGTCCAGGTAAACTCTTGTTGTTCCCAGTTGTCCAGGACAAATCTCAGATTGTTCAGGCTGACACACTTCTTTGTTCTCAGTTTTCCAGGACAACATTGCCTTTCTCACTTTTCTAGGACAACTCTCAGATTGTTCAGGGTGATGTTCTCCTCTGTCTCAGTTGCCCAGTAAAAGTCTTGGATTGTTCTGGCTAATGCTCTCCACTTTTCATAGTTGTCCAAGAAAACTCTCACTTATCTCAGTTATCCAGGACAACTTTCATATTATTAAGGTTGACATGCTCCTCTGTTCATGGTTGTCCAGAAAAACTCAGATTGAGCAGGCTGAACCCCTCATCTGTTTTCAGTTGTCCAGGACAACTCTGATGGTTAAGGCTGATGCCATCCTCTGTTCTCAGTTGCCCAGGAAACCCTCAGATTGTTCAGACTGATGCCATCCTCTGTTTTCAGTTGCCCAGGACAAGTCTCTCTGATATCAGTTGCCAGGGTAACTCTCAGACTGTTAAAACTAATTCCCTCTTGTGTTCTCTGTTGTCCATTGAAACTCAAGGATTGTTCAGGCTGATGCCATTCTATGATGTCATTTGTAAAGGATATCTCTCAAAGTCCTCTGGTGTCCAGGAAAACTCTCAGATTGTTCAGGATGATGCAGTATTTGTTCTCAGTTTCCCAGGCCAACTCAGGTGTTCAGTCTAAGGCCTTCCTCTGTTCTCAGTTGTCCAGAGCAACTCTTGGATTGAGCAGGCTGATGCCCTCTTCTGTTCTCATTTGTCCAGAACTCTAATACTGTTGCCCAGGACAAATCTTGGATTGTTCAAGCAGACAATCTCCTCACTTCTTAGTTTTTCAAGACAACACTCAATTTTCTCAGTTGTCTAGTACAACAATCACTCTTCTCTGTATTCCAGGACAATTCTCAGATTTTTCAGACTGACAACCTCCTCATTTCTCAGTTGTTGTACAATACTTTCTTTTCTTTGTTTTCCAGGACAACTCCTGGATTGTTCAGTCTGACATTTTCCTAGTTCTCAATAGTCAATGACAATACTTGTTATTCTTAGTTGTTAAGGACAGCTATCAGATATCTCAGGCTAACATTGTTCTGTATTCTCAGTTGTTTAGGGCAACTCTCAATGTTTTCAGTAGCCCAGGACAACTCTTGGATTGTTCAGCATTATATGTTATTCTGTTCTCAGTTTTCCAGACAATTCCCCGATTGTTCAGTCTGAGGACCTCCTCTCTTCTCAGTTGCCCATGACAACTCATGGTTTGTTCAGTCTGATGCACTCATCTGTTCACAGTTGTCCAGGACAACTCACAGATTGTTCCAGCTGATGCCCATGTTGTTCTTAGTCCAGGACAATTCTTGGTTGTTCAGACTGATGCCATCATCAGTCCCCAGTTGTCCATGAAAATACTCACTGTTCTCAGTTGTCAATGATAACTGTTGTTATATTTCATGTAGTCACTGTTCTGTATTCTCAGTTTTCCAAGAAAATTCTCAAATAAATCAGCTGATGCCACCTCTGTTCTGTTGCCCAGGATAATTCTTGAGTTGTTCAGACTGACACCATCCCCTGTTTTCAGGTGCCCATGGAAACTCTTAGTCTTCCAAGTTGTCCAGGACATATCTCCAATTGTTCAAGTTGACACACTGCTCTGTTCTCATTTACCCAGGACAACTCAAGAATTGTTCAGGCTGGCACAATCCTCTGTTTTCTGTTGCCTAGGAAACACTTTGGACTGCTCAGGCTGACACCCTTCTCTGTTCTCAGTAATCAGGGACAACACTCACTGTTCTATGCTGTCCAGGAAAACTGTCAACTTGTTCATATTGACACAATCCTCTATTCCCAGTTGTCCATGAAAACATTGATTGTTCTCATTTGTCAAGGATAATTGTCAGCTTATTCAGACTGAAAAAATTCTCTATTCTCATTTATTGAGTACATCGCTTGCTGTATTCAGTTGACCAGGCTTACACTTGTATATAGCAAGCTGATGCCCTCCTCTGTTCTCAGTAGCCTAGGAAAACTCTTGGATTGTTCTGGATGTAGACCTCCCCTTTCAAAATTGTCCAAGAAAATTCTTGATGTTCTCAGTTATCCAGGGCAACTCTTGGGTTGTTAAGAATGACACCGGGGAAGCGGGAGTGGCTCAATGGATAGAGTTCCCATTTACCATATGGGAGACCCCGGGTTCGCTTCCCGGGGCCTCCTTGTGAAGGCAGGCCAGCCTGCGCAGCCTAGTGGGCTGATGCAGCAAGCTCTCACAACAGGAAACGGGTGTGACTCAACAGGTAGAGCCCCCGTTTACCATGTGTGAGGCCCCGGGTTCACTTCCCGGGGCCTCCTTGTGAGGGCAGGCCGGCCCGCGTGGCACGAGGGGCTAATGCAGTGGGACCTCACAGCAAGGGTAAGATAAGCAGACACAGAGAAGACACACAGCGAATGGACACAGCAAGCACAAGCAGCAAGGGGGGGAATAAATAAATAAATAAAATTTAAAAATCTTAAAAAAAAAATACACCATATTCTATTCTCTGTTTTCATTGTAAGTCTCAGATTGCTCATACTTAAACCCTCCTCTATTCTCTCAACTGTCCTGGACAACTCTCTGATGTTTCTGGCTGATGCCCTACTCTGTTCTCAAGGACAACCCTTGGATTGTTCAGGTTCACACTCTCTTCTGTTTTCATTTACCCATGACAAGTCTCACTGATCTGCCCTACTCTATTCTCAAGGACAACTCTTGGATTGTTCAGGCTAATGCCTTCCTGTGTTCTCTGTTGTCCAGGATAACTCAAGGACTGTTCGTGCTGATGCCCTGCTCTGGGCTCATTTGTCTAGGACAACTCTCACTATTCTCAGGTGTCCAGGACAACTCTCAAATTGTTCAGGATCATGTGGTATTCTGTTCTCAGTTCCCCAGGACAAATCTCAGATTGTTCATGCTGATTCCCTCTTCTGTTCTCCATTGTCCATGACAATGTTGAATTATTCAGGCTGATGCCCTCCTCTGTTCTCAGCTGTCCAGCACAACTCTCAGATGGTTCTGACTGATGCCCTACTCTGTCCTCAGGTGCCCAGGGAATGTCTCACAATTCACAGTTGTCTTGGAGAACTCTTGGATTTTTCAAGCTGATGCTAACCCCTATTCTCACTTGTCCAGGATAACTCTCAGATTGTGCAGGATGATGCAATATTATGTGTGCAGTTTTCCAGAACAATTCTTTGTATTCTCAATTGCTCTGGACAACTCTCATTTTCTTCAGGCTGGCTTCCTCTTCATAGTTGTCCAGGAAAATTCTTACTGTTCTCAGTTGTCCAGGACCAGTTTCAGATTGTTCAGGCTATGCTCTCTCTGTTTCTCAGTTTACAGGCTGATGTCCTCTTTTTTTCTCATTTGTCCAGGAAACTCTGGGAATATTCAGGCTGACACATTCCTCTGGCTTCAGTTTTCAAGGACAACACTCTGATTGCTCATGCTGAAGCCCTATTCTGTTCTCAGAGGTTCAGGACACCTCTCAAACTTCTTAGTTGCCAATGACAAATCTCAAAATATTCAGGTGATGACCTCTACTGTTCTCAATTGTCCATGTAAACTCTGGGATTATTCAGGATGACACCTTCCCTTGGTTCATTTGGCCAAAAGAACTCTCAGTTGTCTAGGACAACTCTGTGATTGTTGAGGCTGATTTATTTTCTGTTCTTGGTTCTCCAGGACAACTCTCAATCTTCTCTGTTGCCCAGGACAAATCTTGGGTTTTTCATGCAGACATCCTCTTCATGTCTCTTTTGTCAAGAACAAAACTTGCTCTTCTTAGTTGTCCAGTATAACATCTGCTCTTCTCTGGTGTCCAGGACAACTCCCTGATTTTTCAGGTTGACACCCTTCTCATTTCTTAGTTGTTGATGATAAGACTCACTCTTAGTTGTCCAAGACAACTTATGGATTTTTCAGGCTGAAGCCTCTGTTCTCAGTTGCCTATGTCAACATTTGCTGTTATCAGTTGTCAAGGACAAATGTTGGATTATTCAGGCTGACACTGTTCTCTAGTCTCAGCTGTCATGGAACACTCTCACATTTCTCATTTTCCAAGGCAACTCTCAGATAAGTGAGTCTGATGATCTCCTCTGGTCTCATTTTTTCAGGACAACTTCACTCTTCTCAGTTGTCCAGACAAATCTTGATTTGTTCAGACTCATGCTTTACTCTGTTCTCAGTTATCCAGGAAAACTCTTGCTGATCTCAGTTGTCCATTAATTTCTCAGATTGTTCAGGATGACATCCTCCTCTGTTCTCTGTTGTCCAGGAAAACTCTCATTGTTTTCAATTGTCCAGGACAACTCTCAGATTGTTTAGGCTTATGTCCTCCTATGTTCTCAGTTAACCAGGACAATCCATGAATTGTTCAGGCTGACATGCTTATCTGTTCTCTGTTGCCTAGGAAACACTTGGACTCTTCAGGGTAAAACCCTTCTCTGTTTTCAATTTTTGAGGACAGCAGTCACTGTTCTCATTGTCCAGGACAACTCTTGATTGCTCAAACTGGTGCCCTCCTCTGTTCTCAAGTGCAAAGGACAACCCAAGGATTGTTCAGGCTGATGCCTCCTCTGATTTTCATTGCCCAGGACATGTGTCACTATTCTCACTTGCCTAAGAGAACTGTCAGTTCAGGCTGATATTATCATCTCTTCTCAGCTGTCCAGGACAAATCTTGGATGGTTCAAGATGACACTCTGTTCTGTGCACAATTGCCCAGAAATACTCTCACTATTCTCTGTTGCCCTGGAAACATCTTGATTTCTTCAGGCTGACTCCTCTTCAGTTTTCAGTTGTCCAGGAAAATGCTTGCTGTTCTCAGTTATCCAGGACAATTTTCAGATTGTTCAGGCTGATGTTTTTCTCTGTTAAGAAGTTGCCCATGGAAACTTATATCATTCAGTCTGATGCTCTCCTTTGTTCTCAGTTGTCAAGGACAACTCTTGGATTGTTTAGGCTAATCTGATGCCCTATTCTGTTCTCAGTTGACCAGGAAAACTCTCACACTTTAGTTGCCAAGGACAGATGTCAGATTGTTCAGGCTGACACCTTCCTCTGTTCTCAGTTGGCCAGGACAACTCTCACATTGTTCAGTCTACACCCTCTTCTATTCTGGGAATTTATCAGATTGTTCTGGCTGACACCATCCTCCCTTCTCAGTTGTCAAGACAACACTTGCTGTTCTCAGTTGTCCAGGACAACTCACAGACTGTTCAATCTGACACCTTCCTCTGTTCTCTGTTGTCCACAATAATCCTTTGATTGTTCAGGCTAATGTCCTCCCCTGTTCTCATTTGTCCAGGAAAACTCTCAGAAGTTTCAACATGGTGCACTACTCTATTCTCAGCAGACCAGACAACCCTCAGGTTGTTCAGGCTGATGTGTTCCTCTGTTTTCTGTTGTCCAGGACAAGTCTTGCAGGTCTTATTTGTACAGGACAACTCTTGGATTGTTCAGGCTTATGCCATTCCCTGTTTTCAGTTGTCCAAAACAAGTCTGAGAATGTTCAGGCTGATGACCCCTGATGGAATTATTTGCCCAGGATAACTCACAGTTCTCAATTTCCAGGACAACACTTGGATTGTTCATGATGAAGCCCTATTTTGCTCTTAGTTGTCCAGGGCAATTCTCAATCCTCTCAATTTCCCAGTACAAATCTCATATTTTCAGGCCAATGCCATCCTCTGTTCTTAGTTGCACATGACAACTCACATATTGTTCAGTACAATGTCCTCTGTTCTCAGTATCCATGACAACTCTAGGATTGTTCAGGTTGATGCCTTCTTCTGTTCTCAGTTGACCAGAACAACTCTACAGAAAAGTGACACCCTTTTCTGTAATCAGCTATCTAGTAAAACTCTGGGAATATTCAGGCTGAAGCCCTACTCTCTTGAGTTATCCAGGAAAATCTTCAATTTTTCAGGATGACACACTCTTCTGTTCTCTGTTGCCCAGGAAATTCTCAGAATTTTCAAGCTGATATCTTTCTCAGTACTCAGTTGGTGAAGACAACACTCACATTTTTCAGTTGACCAGGACAATTCTCAGATTGTTCAAGCTGATGACCTCCTTTCTTCTCATTTGTCCAAGACACCCTCACTGTTCTGTTTTTGACTACTCTTGGATTATTCTGGTTGATTTCCTCCTCTGTTCTCAATTCTTGAAAACTCTCATTGTTGTCAATTGTCCAGACAACTCCCAGATTTTTCAGGCTGGTGACTTCCTCTCTTCTCAATTGTCCAGGATACCTACCATTGTTCTCAGTTTTCTGGGACAACTCTTGAGTTCTTCATGAACACCTTCCTCTGTTTTCCTTTGTCCATGATAACACACATTGTTCAAATTGTCCAGGACAATTCTTGGATTTTTCAGGCTGACATCCACTTTTGTTCTCAGTTGTCAATGACAATATTTGCTTTTTCAGTTGTAAAAGAAAAAGGTCATATTCAGGCTGACACTGTTCTCTATTCTAAGTTGTTCAGGACAACACATGGATAAATCAGGTTGGTGCCCTACTCTGGTCCATTTTTTTTTCAGGACAACTCACTGTCCTCAGTTGTCCAGGAAAATCATGAATTTTTCAGGTTGACCCCCTCCTCTATTCTCTGATGTACTTGACACCTAATGGATTTTTCAGGCTGATGTACCCCTCTGTTCTCAAATGTCCAGGACAACTCTTGGATGCTTCATCCTGGTGCCTTACTCTGATCTCAGGAGCCCAGGACAAACCATGGATTGTTCATGCTGATTCCCTCCTGTGATTTTGGTTGCTCAGGACATGTCTTCCTATGCTCTCTTGCTTAGGATATCTCTCAATTGTTCAGGCTGACAGCAATTCTCTTTTCCCATTTGTCCAGGAAAATTCTTGCTATTCTCTGTTGCCTTAGACAAGTCTAGTTTTTTTCAGGCTGACCACTCTTCAGTTCTCATTGTTCAGGAAAACTCTTGCTGTTCTTAGTTTTTGAGGACAACTTTCAGTTTTCTCAGGCTGATGCTATCCTCTGTTACAAGTTGCCCAAGGCAACTCACATATTGTTCAGTCTGATGCCCTCCTTGGTTCTCAGTTGTCCAGAACTACTCTGGGAATACTCAGGCTGATGCACTTCTCTAGTCTCATTTGTCCAGGACAACTCTCACTGTTCTCAGTTGTCAAGGACAAATCTCAGATTTTTAAGGCTGACACCCCCTCTGTTTTCAGTTGTCCAGGACAATTCAGATTGTTCAGGTTGACATCCTCCTCTGTTCTCTGTTGCCTGCAAAACTCTCAGAGGCTGACATCCTCTTGCCTTCTCAGCTGTCAAGGACAACTCTTGTTCTCAGATGTCCAGAAGGACTCATGGATTGTTCAGACTGACACTCTCCTCTGTTCTCATTTGTCCAAAATAAATCTGGGAAAGTTCTGACTGATGATGTCTTCTGTTCTCTGCTGCATGGAAGACTGTCAGATTGTTCAGGCTGACACCCTCCTCTGTTCTCAGTTATCTAGAAAAACTCTGGGAATACTCAGGCTTATGCAATCCTCTGGACACATTTGGTCAAAGCAACTCTCACTGTTCTCAGTTGTCTAGGACAATTCTTGAATTGTTCAGGCTGATGCCCTTTTCCATTCTTAAATATCCAGTAAAACTGTCATTCTTCTCTGTTTCCCAGGACAAATCTTGGATTCTCCAGGTGGATATCCCCCTAACTTCTCAGTTGTCAAAGATAACATATGCTTTTTTAAATTGTCCAGTACAACACTCACTTTTCTATGTTGTCCTGGACAACTCTTGGATTTTTCAGGCTGACACCCTACCCATTTCATACTGAAGACAACAATTACTATTTACATTGTCCAGGACAACTCTCAGATTGTTCAGGTGGTTGCCCTCCTCTGTTTACTATTGCCTAGGAAACTCTCAGGATTTCCAAGCTGACATTCTTCTCAGTTCTCATTTGTTGAGGACAATTCTCAAGTTTTTCAACTTTCCAGGAAACTCTTGGATCATCCAGGCTCGTGACCTCCTGTCTTCTCATTTGTCCAGGACAGCTCTTGATGTTCTCAGTTTCCCAGACAATTCTAGGATTAACCAGGCTGATGTCGTCCTTTGTTCTCAGTTGCCAAGGATTATTTTCAGATTGTTCAGACTGATACTGTCCTCTGTTTTCAGTTGTTCAAGACAACTCTCAGTATTCTCAGTTGCCCAGGATAACTTTTGGGTTGTTCAGTATTCTTTCCTCTGTTCTGAATTGTCAGAATCCAATTCTTGGATTGTTTCAGTCTGAATCCCTCTGTGTTTTTCAGATGTCCATGACAACTCTCACTATTCTCATTTGTCCAGGACAACTCTCAAAATTTTCAAGCTGATGGCTCTGCTATTTTCAGTTGTCCATGACAACTCTTGCTTTTCTCAGTTCTTTAGTGCAAGTCTCAGTTTTTCAAAGGCTAACCCCAACCACAGTTATCAATTACATAGGCCAAATCTTGGATAGTTCAGGCTAATTACCTCTTCTGTTCTTACTTGGCCAGAACATCCTTCAGTGTTCTTAATTGTCCAGGACAACTTCAAGATTGTTAAGTAGGACAACCTATGTGGTCTCATTTGACTAGGACAATCACAGATCGTAAGGCTGATGCTGGTCTGTTCTCAATTGTCCAGGACAACAACACTTGCAATTCTCAATTTTAAAGGACATCTTTAAGATTCTTCAGGCTGACATCATCCCCTGTTCTCAGTTGTCCAAGAAAATTCTCACTGTTGCCAGTTTTATGGGATAACTCTCAGATTGTTCAGGCTAACACTGACTGAGTTTTCTTAGTCAACTGAAACAAAGGAGGATGAGAGCCTGAACAAAGAGTTGTCAGGGACTACTGAGAAGAGAGGATTGCATCAGCCTGAACAATATCTGAGCTGTCCTGAAAACTGTGAACATCAAGAGTTTCCTGGAAAAAAGAATACATAGAAGTACATAAACATGAATATTCAAGGAGTTGTGCTGCACACTGAGAAGAGAGGAGGGTGTCAGCTGGAACAATCTGAGAATTATGGACAATAAAAAACAGAGATTTGTCCTGGACAAATGAGATCAGAGGAGGGCATCAGCCTGAATATTCCCAGAGTTGTCTTGACAACTGTGAACAGTGGCAATTGTCCTGGACAACTGAGATCAGAGTGGGAAGTAGCCTGAAGAAGCCAAGAGTTGTCCTGACAACTGTAAATGTGTGACTTGTTATGGACAAATGAGACCAGAGGAAGGCATCACCTGCATATTCCCACAGTTGCCCTGTACAACTTTGTACAATGAGACTTGTACTGGAGAGTTGAGGACAATGAGAGTTTTTTTTGCCAACTGAGAACAGTGGAGAGTAACAGCCTGTACAATCCAGTGTTCTCAACATCTGAGAACAGAGGTGGGTATCAAACTGAACATTCTGAGAGATATGCTGGACAAATGACAACAGTAAGTATTGTCCAGGACAACTGAGAAAAGGGGAGGGTGTCAGCCTCAATAATTTAAGAATTTTCCTGAACTCCTGGGAACAGAGGAGGGCATTAGACTGAACATTCTGAGAGTTGTCCAGGACAAATGAAAACAATAAGTGTTGTCCTGGAAAACAGAAAATGGAAGAGTGTCAGCCTGAAAAATATGAATTTTCCAGGGAAATGAGAACATAGGAGGGCATGAGCCCAAACAAACTGAGAGTTTTCTTGGTCAGCTGAAACATAGGAGGATGAGAACCTGAACAAAGAGTTGTAATGGACTCCTGAGAACAGAGAAATGTGTCAGCTTGAACATTGCCAGAGTTGTCCTGAAAACTGTAACTATTGAGAGGTTTCCTGGAAAACTAAGAACAAAGAAGGCATGAGCGTGAAAGTAAGAGAGTTGTCCTGGTAAACAGAGAACAAAGGAGGTCTTCAGACTGAACAGTCTGAGAGTTGGCATGTGCAGATAAGAACAGAGAGATTTGTCCTGGGGAAATGAGAAAGGGGGAAGGCATAAGCCTGAATAATCCAATGGTTTTCCTGGGCAACTGAAACCAGAGTAAAGTGACAGTCTGATCCATCTGAGAGTTATCTTGGTCAGTTAAGAAAAGATGAGGCCATCAGCCTATACTGGGAGTATTCCCCTGGAAAGCAGAATGGAGAAAGATATCAGCCTTAACAATCAGAGAGTTGTTATGTACAACTGAGACCATCAAGATATGTCATGGACAACTGAGATAGGACAGAGTGTCAGCCAGAACAATTTGAGAGTTATTCTGGGCAACTGAGAACCTAGGAGTGTGTCAGCCTGCACAAATTGAACCTTGGCATCTGAGAAGAGAAAGCTGATCATCAGTGAGTTGCCAGGACAGCTAAGAGAAAAGGGTGTTAGTCTGAACAAATCAAGAGAAAACCCAGGCAACTGAGAAGAGAGGAGCATGTAAGCCTGAACAATCAGAGAATTATCATGGACGTTAAAGAAGAGAGAGATTTGTCCTGGACAAAAGACATCAGAGGAGGGCATCAGCCTGAACATTCCCAGAGTTGTCTTAACAACTGTAAACAGTGAGAGTTGTCCTGGAAAACTGAGAAGAGAGGATGGTATCAGCCTAAACAATCTGAGAGTAGTCCATGACAGTTGAGAACAGAGGATGGTGTCAGTATGAACAAACTTTTTTTTTCCTTTTAAAGATTTATTTATTTATTTATTTATTTATTTATTTATTTATTTATTTATTTAT
>JAQZBX010071829.1:0-15170 GCA_029593785.1 Cabassous unicinctus | reverse complement strand
ATGGCAGCAATTGGCCAGGCCCCTGTCTTAGGTTGACCCAGCGGCTTTGCCGCAGAGGGAGAGAGAGAGGGAGAGTCCTGTTGCCCGTTATTGACTAACCAGTCCAGCGCCCAATGAGGCATATTTCTCAAGGAGCTCAAAAAATGGCCTTTGTAAAAGTATAAACAGGGTGAAATTAGGCTCCAAGTCTTGAAGTGCTCAGCTCTCCTCTGACGAGAGCTAAGCACCTCTGTTGATGGCCGCCACAGTAACAGGTCCCATACAATTCCAAAACCCATAAGGACAAACTCCATTAGATTTTAGAGTCTGAGAGTCATCTATGGTTTGAGGGTTTGTCCTCTGCGCCTAATAGAGTGGCAGCACCACACACTTTAAGTGCTTACACAGTGGCCATGCTCTCCTCAAGCACTGGGGTGAAGGCTCTACCATTTCTGAATATCAGGAATCAGGATGGTGACTAGAATCTCTGTGAATGCTGGGGCACAGAACCCACCATCTCTGAGCATTGGGAGACTGCACTTTCTCTAAACAATGGATGGAAGGGCAGCCCCCTCCAAGGGCCAGGGAGGAAAATGTCCTGCCTCCTCCAAATGCAGGGGTAATATGCAATATGCCCTTTCCACACACATGTGAGTCTGCTTTCTTGGCCCAAGGAGATGTCTTCGATCAAGACCTTGGCTTCCATGGGTCTGCCCTTAGAGTCATTCTTCATTCAATTTTTCCCTTCTCTGTCCCTTTTAGTCCAGGTTGGCAGTGATTCTGCTCATACAAATTTCACAAAAACCTTGTCAGATTTGAGAGCAGCTCACAGGCATCCAAATGATTGGACAGGAAGATTTTCCACAGATTCTTCCTGCATAACTGTATTCCCAATCCTTATTTCCACTCAAATGGCTGACTGGATCCATGTTCAATTAAACCCTTATATGGAACATTATTCTTAAGGGAATCACTTTCCAGAAGCTCATTGAAATCCCTGATAGAATCCCTTCTGGCCCTATTTTCAGTGCACACTATTAGAATAGGCTCAGAAATTTCCAAACCATCAATTTATTGTTTATTTGTGTTCAAGAATTCAATTTTCAGCTTCTTCCTTTCCTCTCCCATTTCACTATAAGCTGTAAGGAGATACCAGGCTGTACTTTCCATACTTAGCTTGGAAATCTACTCAGCTAAATATCTAAGTTCATTGTGTTCAAGTTCTGCCTTCCATCTGACATGACAACTCAAATTTGCCAAGTTTTCTCCCACTTCAAAACAAGGATCACTTTTCCTCCAGTTTCCAACAGCACATTCTCCCTAATATCTATAATTAGATATTATAGATATCTAATTATATCTATATAATTAGATATAATGCTGGCTGCCTGAAAATCTTGGGGCTCCTTGACTTGTGTCCCGCTTCTTTTCACATGGTGATGTCATCTTTGTTCTTTTCTGGATTCCATTGACTTTCAGCTTAGAGCTCCTCCAGCATGAGTTTGCTTTCACTATGTCTGAATTTCTTCATCTTATACAGTACTCTAGTAATCCGGATTAATGCCCATCACATTCAGTTGGTCCATAACCTAATTAAAGCTACATCTTAAAGAGACACAAATTGTAATGTGATCACACCCACAGGACCACAAAGGCAAAGAACTTGTGTTTTTTGGGGGGTACATAATAAACCTGCCACAATACACTATATGATTAAATGTTTTAACACTGTCTCCAGACCTCAGCATTCTTCTGGAGTAAGGCAACACACAGTGCTCTATACTTGCAGTAATTTATACTTATTTTGTACACATGTATAGACACACAAATACAATACATAAATGTAAGCTTTGAAGGCAATTTTGTAATGGTATGCAATTGTAAATGCTGTTATATACCACGGAATTAAAATAAATGTTTCCATGAAAATTTCTGCAAAAAATATAATTTAATCAGAGATATTAAAAATCAATAGAGGAGGAATAGTTAAATAAATGCCAATAGGATAATTGGTTAGCTACTTCATGCATAGATCACTTGATTTCCTCATTTCACATCATACAAGATAAATTCCAAATTGATTAAAATTTAAATTCAAATATCAAATCTAAAAAAACTTAGTTTACTGGGTTAGTCCAGTGAACTGGAAAGTAGGTGTTGCAACTCTGCTGAAATTTGGGGCTCAACTGGCACATGGACGGATCAAAGATTTAAGTCTTTGGATATATATTTATCAAGTAGACTTCTAATTATAGGTTCAAGTAAAAGAGCAGAAGAGCCTGATGTAGAGAACCTATAAATGAGTCTAACTCTGTTACACTGCGGAGCATATATTTCAAAGTAAGGCCCCCTGAAGGGGTGCTGAATTCCTGAGCTGTCTGTCCTTCATTATGGCTTCTGAATGTCTCTAGAACCCTCAGAAGCCCACTGGTTGAGACACTGTTTGCTGTGGCAGTCAATGATATCCTGCTGAGACTTGTATAAATGTAACCTCTGGAACGACCTCCTGACTCACTTTGAAGTCTCTTAGCCATAAAAACTCATTTGTATTTACCATTTTCCTCTTTTGGTCAAGGTCTTCTTCCAGATGCATTGCTAGTTGGGACTTGGTAATAATCCTTGATGCCAGGGAGGCTCATCCCAGGGAGTCATGTCTCATGCCAGGGGGAAGGTAGTGGCATTTATATGCTAAGTTTGGCAGAGAGAGAGGCCCCATTTGACCAACAAGGAAGCTTTTAGGAGTAACTCTTAGGTCATATATAATACTAGGCTAGGTTTCAATTTCACAAGAAAAGGTTCATAAATACAATCATCAGTATCAAGGGCCTGACATATTGGTTTGTCTTCCTTCACTAGGCACAGACTTTGCAGCTGCAGAATTCTTGTTTTCCTATTAGAAAATGTAGCAGAACTCCTCAGGATGAGAATTCAATATTCTTTCGGTTGTTGTGTGGATGTCCACTCACTGAGACATTGCTCCATGAACACTTGAACATATGTATACGCCTTAGAAGCACCCAGGTGAACCCCTTCCCATGCATCCCCCCATCAGTGACACACTACACCAGTGATCTTCCCCTGCTGCTGTTGTCAACCTTCTGTGATCTACAACCTGTGCAAAAATGAAATCTACAAAATAACCAAATAAAATTAATAAAGAAATGAAATAATAATTTTAAAAATAACCAAGAAAATACAAATTTTTAAAAAATTTGAAATAATAAAAAATTAATTTTATTTTTTTTATAAATTGTGTCTTTTATCACTGTAAGATCTGTTATCCTGTATGTTCAGTGACATTTCCTTCCATATATTCTCCTGGTGTCTTTATATATTTTCATTTTCTCTTTGAAGAAGCTTTAGGATACAGAAAGTCACATAAAAAATAAAAGGGATTCACATATACCCAATGCCCTCCCTCTTTTCCACTATCCCCTATTAATAACATTTTACATGTGTGTATTACTCACCTAATGGGGTGCTGATGCAAAGTATCAGAAATCTGTTGGCTTTTATAAAGGGTATTTATTTGGGGTAGAAGCTTGCAGTCACAAGGCCATAAAGCATAATTTACTACCCTCACCAGTCTGTTGCCATGAGTTGGAGCAAGATAGCTGCCAGTGTCTGCAAGGGTTCAGCCTTCCTCTTCCACCTAAGTGTCCTTGGTCCCAGCTTCCAATCTCAGCTGTAGACTGGGATAAGTCTCGTCTCTCTCCTGAGATTCTGGGCTCAGCTGCACTGCTCTTTCCACAAGGTCAGCTATAGACTATCAGGCTTTCTCTCTTCCTAGGGCCTCTGCCATGTCTATGGAGCTATCTCTATTCCTCTGTGTTCTTCTCCTGTGTGTTTACTTCCCAAGGCTCCAGCATCAAAGCTCCAACTCTCTCCTCTGCCTTGTTGTTTCCTCTGTGAGTCCCTGCTCACCAAGGGAACTCACAGAGAAATCAAAGCCCTAATCATAATTTAATCAAGTAAAAGTGAAACCTCTGAAGTTAATACATTCTAATATGCCCAGAGGAACTATCCAGTTTGCAAACATAATCCAATATCTATTTTTGGAATTCATAAACAGTATCAAACTGCTACAATGGGGATCATACATTTATTAAAATTGATGTACAAATATTGAAACATTGCTTCAATATTTACATGATTACATGGCGAATGGTTTATATTATGGTTTACATTTTGGATCATACACTTTTATAGGTTTTGATGAAACTTGAAGCGGCCTGTATCCATTATTTCAAGATCATGCAGAACAATTGTAATGCCCTAAAAATGCCCTACATTCTATCTCTTCTATTCTTCCCTCTCTCTCCCCTCAAAACCTATGGTAATCACTGAGTTTCAATTTTTGAAGAATAAGATTCACAGTTACTTGCAATAATATTGAAGGTTTGACATATTGGTCTGTTTTCTTTTATCAGGTACTGCCTATGTTCTCGAAAGATGATGATAGACAATGCCCATCCCAAGGAAGAGAGAGTGTCTACAACTGCAAGCAAAATAGTCCATCCATCTGTCTCATGGGATCTAAGCTCCCTCTCAATTAGAAACAGAGTGGCCATCACCATCCGAAGGTCCTCAAGATTGGGGACTAAAGGAACAATGGACTAAAGTAGACTTATTATTATTCTACTATAGACTTATTATTATTCTAGCAATGGAAAAACTCTTATCACTGACATAAAGGCAGTGACCACCATAGGTTCTGAGGGATGGGAGAAGGAAGAAAAGTTGTAATATAGGGGCATTTTTGGGACTTTGGAGTTGTCCTGCATGGCATTGCAGTGACGGATACAGGCCACTGTATATTTTGTAATAAACTACACAATTGTGCAAGACAGGGTGTAAACTATAAAGTAAACTGTAATCCATAGTTAGTAACAATGCTTCAATATGTGTTCATCAATTGTAACAAATGTATCACACTAATGAGGGATGTTGTTGATGTGGGAAAGTGTGAGAGGGGGAGGGGTGGGATATATGTGAATCCCTCATGTTTTTTATGTAGCATTTAAGCAATCTAAAGCTTCTTTAAAAATAAAAATAATTTTTTAACAAGTTTAGCAAATTATTTTTAAAAATTGGGGCAAATGAAGGAGCTATATGGAAAGCCATATGCCTTCTAACCATGAAAAAGAGTAATAAACTCAAAAGACATTAAATTTAAAACAACAATATGGACAATTAAAATCATATAAAGAAATGGGAATGCTATAATGGAGCAGTAAAGTGTTAAAATATTGAATGTCAGAGGTATTATCTTATGATAATTCTTAAAACCTAAGATAAAACTGAATGAATGGCTAATGATTCTTAGGAAATAAAAATTTACTAAACATGCAATATTACAAATGCTATTTAAATCACAAATGAATCATTATTTTTTCTTGTCACAGTAAAAAAACTTTGGGATGAGTTTCAGCACAATTATAGCTAAGTTCTAGTGAGATAAGGGCTTCTTTTCACCTCTGACTGGTGAACGTTATATAGCCACAGTAAAATTATCAGACACTTGCATTTTAACATGTTAGGTATGTATGCTATATTTAATTAAAATGATCATCCTGCTTAATTATCACAAAAATCCTATAATACTGCACAATCAAGAAGATCACTTCATTCACAATATTGCAATAGGAGGACATGCATTAATGAGAAACACATAAGAGCAAATGAGGGGGCCTGGAGTTTTACAGAGTCAGGTATACAAGGAAGTAATCAGCAACTCTTAGAGGAGCTAAGAAAGTCAGAGACAGGCCTTACCTGAATCATTGATGAAAGGTGGAGGTGGGTCTTATCTCAGCATATATGAGAGCAGCATAGTCCTCTATGGCTAGCTATTTCTCTGATCACAAAAGTGCAAGGGGATTTCTCAACGTTTGCAGCTTTCTGGAAGCACAAGTCACAGATAAAGTTGAGCATCATCAAACTTCAAATTTTTATTTCACCCCGAATATAATATAATCATAAAAATAAAAACATTAATTAATTTCCATATTTGGGTACTATAACTCTTTTTATTCCATGTCCAAAATGGGAAAACAGGGACTTAAAGTCAATTGTGTGCAAATTCCTTGAATTTGTGAAACTCAAGATGTTAATTGAAACATTAACTCATCTATTTTATCTATCTATTGATGTAACTATTTTTATTTATAAAAATGCACACATTAGGATATCATACATCTATAGTATACACTACCAGTGGAAAAAAATTGTTGCAATTATTTTGAAAAAGAATTTGATATTTTAGAATGAAGTCAACAATGCTTTTTCTGGCTGAGCAATGATAACTCTAAGTATCTGTAATAAACACCTTGTCCATATGCAACAGGAGACATGTAAATGAATTCTTAGCAGCACTAGTTAGAATAGTAAAAAGAGAAGTAAATTAACTGGAGACAAGCCAGATGCACATTTACAGAAAAGTAAATGAATATACCATTTACTTATATAATGGTCTATTGTGCAACAGTGAAAATAGACATACAACTGTAAATATAGATTCCTACAAACATTATTTCAAACAAAAATCAAAGTTTCACTTTCATATAAATGCATACAACACTCTATATCTATCCGTCTCTGTGTGTGTGTGTCTGTCCACCTGTCATCATCAACCCACTTTGGTTCTTACCCAGGGACTATTTTGCCCTCTGCTCCCCAGAGGATAATTGGCAAATATCTGGAGACATTTCTGATTGTCACTGGAGGGGTGCTCCATGCATGTAGTATGTAGAGGCCAGCGATGCTGATGAACATGCTGGTGATGAGTACTTAGGGATACATTTTATTTTTTAACTTGTTACACTTACTTCCTTTCATATGTGTTGGTCAAATTTCAGTATGTTTGCAGTATTTCTTATAAAAATAAATATATTTAAAAACTGCATTTTCTTTCAAACCATGAATAATGAGAACCTTGTCCAATAAGGTAACATACGCTATGAAGTGACAAAGTATACTTGTGGGGTAAGAAGCAACAAAAGAATCAATGCACACATAGAAAAAGCATATACACATAAATGCATACACACATATATACATTTATAAAATATGTATACATATATTATTTAAAATTAAATTATTATATGGTATGAACTAGGGATCCAACAGTATAATTTAATATTTTTATTTTGATATCATTTCAAATTTACAGGGCAGTTATAAGAATAAAATAAATAATACAGAGAATTCCAATATACAGCCTAACCAGATATCCAGACTTACCAACTTTTAATTTTTTGCCACATTTATTATCTCTCTCTCACTTTCTTTTTCTTTCTTATATCTAAACATTTGAAAGTATGTTGCATGCTCCTTGAACCTTTAATATTTCCATGTATATTTCCTGAGAACAAAGATATTCACTTATGTAACCAACTACATTAAGTACAGTTATCAAGTTAAAGAAATTTAACATGGCTATAAAGCATATAGTCTATACTCCAAATTTTTTGCTTGTCCCAATAATGTCATTTTGGGCATTTTTACCTCCATTATTAGATTCAGTCCAGATTATTTGCTGTATTAAATTGGCATTGTCTCATTAGTCTCTCTGTCTTTTTCTGTAAAGATACTGGAATATACATATACAACAAAGAATTTCCCATCTCAACCACACCCAAGCATGCAATTGAGGGGGAATAATCCCATTCACAATGTTATGCTACCCTCAGCAGCATCCATTATCAAAACTTTTCCATCTTCCCAAACAGAAACCCTGTATTCATCATCAATTATCTATTACCCCTACCTCACCCCTAGTAACTTGTCCTCTACTTTCTTCCTCTATGAATTTACATGAGTGGAATCGTACAAGATCTGTACTTTTGTATCTGACATTTCTTTCAACATGATGTCTTCAAGGTCCATCAATGCTGTAGTGAAAGCAGGCATAATCTCTTGTTCCTGATCTTAGGGAGAAAGTTGTCAGTCTTTCTCCATTGAACATGATGCTACTGTGGGGTTTTCTTATATATCTTTTATCTGTTGCTATTTTTCTAAGTTTTTATCAAGTAAGGGGGCTGGATCTAAAGAATTTCTTCAAATGCCTTTTCCACATTTATTGAAAAAATCATGTTCTTTTCCCCCCCATCATTCTGTTAATGTGATATATTACATTGATTGATGATTTTCCTTTGTTGAACCGTATTTTTATCCCTGAATTAAATCCCATTTAGTCATAGTATATAATCCTGGTAATGTGCTGTTAGATTCTGTTTGCTAGAATGTTGTTAAAATTTTCACATATATGTTCATAAGAGTTATTGGCATATAAGTTTCTTTTCCTGTGGTAACTGTATGTGGCTTTGGAAGTAGAATGATGCTGTGCTCATGGAAGAGTTAGAAAATCTTATTTTCTAAAATTTTTGGGATAATTTGAGAAAGACTGATTTAAATTCTCCTTTAAATTTTTGGAAAAATTCCCCATTGAAGACATCTGGTAGTAGACTTTTTTAGTTGAGAAGTATTTGATTACTGATTCAGTCTTTTTTTGTTTTTGGGCCATTGAGGTCTTGTATTTATTCTTGAGTCAGGTTAGGTAATATGTGTATTTCTAGGAATTTGTTCATTTCTCATAGGTTATCTGATTGGTTGGCATACAACTGTTAATAGTTTCCTCTTACGATCTCTGTTATTTCTTTAATGTCCATAGCAATGCCCCCTTTTCATTTCTGATTTTTGTTACTTGCTTTCCCTATTGCTTTGTCAGTCTAGCTAATTTATTTTTATCTTTTCTAAAAAAACAAATTTTAGTTTTGTTGAGCCTCTTTATTGTTTTTCTATTCTCTATTTCATTTATCTCTACTTAATCTTTATTACCTCCTTCCAGCTGCTCATTTGGGTTTAGTTTACTCTTCATTTTCTAGTGCCTCCAACTGTAAAGTTAGGTTACTGATTTGAGATCTTTCTTCATTTTTAATGTAAGCATTTACAGCTATAAATTCCTTCTGAGAACTGTACTTGCTAAGTCATAAGTGTTTGCATGTTTTTTTTCCACTTTCATTCGTCTCGAGATATTTCTTAACTTCCCTTGTTATTTCTTCTTTGAATCCATAGTTATTTAAGATTATATTCATTACTTACCACATACTTGTGAATTTTCCAGTTTTCCCTCTGTTATTGATTTCTAGCTTCATCCCATGTTGTCAGAGAAGATAATCACAGGATTTCAATCTTTTCCAATTTAATGAGATATAGTCTATCATAGAGAATTATCTGCATACACTTGAAAAGAATGTGCATTCTGCAGGTGTTGAATGAAGTGTTCTATATATGCCTTTTAGGTTTAGTTGGTGTTGCAGTTGGGCAGTTTGATGTAATTATGAATTCCAAAAATATAATTGGATCATGCTTGTAAACTGATCTGTTAATCTGGGCATGATTAAGTTATGATTAGGGCGTTGACTGGCCACGTCAGTAGGGCGTTGAGCCCCACCCCTTGGTGGGTGGGGAATCGAATATAAAAGGCAAGGCAAAGGACAGACGGAGCAAGTTTTTGAATAGCAGTTTTTGAGAAGCAGTTTTGATGTTGGAAAGAAGGCCCCAGGAGAAGAGAAGCAAGCCGTTCTCCTGATTGTCTACAGCTGACCTTGTGGAGGAAACAGGAGCTAAGCCCGGAGAGAAACACAGCCCCAGGAAGAGAGGAACCCAAGAAGCCTGAACCCTGGCAAACGTTGGCAGCTGTCTTGCTCTAACGCGTGGCAAGGGACTGTGGTGAGAGAAGAAACTTAATGCTTTATGGCCTAGTATCTGTGGACTTCTACCCCAAATAAATACCCTTTATAAAGACGAACCCATTTTTGGTATTTCACATTAGCATCCCTTTGGCTGACTAATACAGTTGGTTTATAGTATTGTTCAAATCCTCCACTTCTTGACTCATCTTCTTTCTAGACGTTCTATCCATTACTGAAAGTGGTGTTGAAGATTGCTACTATTAATGTAGAACTATCTATTATTCCCTTCAAATCTGTCAAATTTTGCTTCATATATTTTGGGACTCTTACCTTTGTGCGTATATGTTTATAATTATTATATATTTTTATAAATTGAGACTTTTGTCTACAGTGTCTTGCTTTGCCCATCATAGCAGTTTTTGACACAAAGTCTATTTTGTATGATAGTAGTATGACCACCCTGCTTTCTTTTGGTTATTATTTGCATGGGCTATTTTTCCATCCTATCATTCTCTACCTACTTGTGTCTTAATTTAAGGTGAGTATCTTGTAAACAACATATGGATGGGTAAGCTTTTCATCCATTTTGATGATTTTGGAATTTTGAATGGCATGTTAAACCTATTTACATTTAAAGTAACTACAGAAAATGCAGGGCTTCTGTCATTTTACTCTGGTTTTTGTAAGTCTTACATATTTTGATCTGCCAACTCTTCCAATACTACCTATTTTTGTATTTAGTTGACCTTTTATAGTGAAACTTTTATAATTCCTCATTTTTTTCTGCATATATTTTTCTAAAATTCTTTGTGATTAACATGGGTCTCAAATTTAAAATCTAAATCTCTAACAATCTCATTTTATTTTTTACAATTTTACCTTTAGTAACTTATAGAAACTATGTGACTATATCTCCCATCACCCACATTTATTTTGTTCTTGTTTCAAATTAGATATTTATATACTATGAGTTCAAAACCAGAGATTTATCATTATTTTTTATGTAGCGCATTATAGATCTTGTAAGAAGTAAAATTTGCAGTTACAAACAAAAAATATAATAGTACAATAACTTACCTCTACCCATTCTATTATCTCCACTGGAGATATTTATTTTTCTTTATTTTTTCATGTGGCTTCACTGATTTATATTGCCCTTTTCTTTAGCATTTCATGTATGGTCAAGGGGTGTTGAACTCCTTTAGCTTCTGTTTGCTTGGGAATGTCCTATTTTCTGCCCCCATTTTTTTTTTTTTTAGGGACCAGGTACCGGGAATTGAACCCAAAGCTAAGACCTCATATGTGGGAAGCCAGCGCTCAGCCCCTGAGTCACTTTGGCTTCCCTGAGCTGTTTTTTTCATTTGTTTTGCTTATTGTTTTTTTTGTTTGTTTGTTTTGGTTTGGTTTGGTTTTTTTCAGGAGGCACTGGGACCTCCCATGTGGGAGGTGGATGCTCAACACATTTGCTCTCCCCCACTTTTTGAAAGATAATTCCAATAGATAAAGAATTCTTAGTTGACTTTTTTTTTTCCTTTCAGCACTTTAAATATGTCATCCCATTGTCTTCTTGCGTCCCTAGTTTCTAATGAAAAAACAGCACTTAATCTTCTTGAGGTTCCCTTGTTCATGATGTTTTGCTTCTCTTGTGTAGCATTAAGGATTCTTTCTTTGTCTTTGGCATTTGACAGTTTGATTACAACATATCTCAGTGTGGGTCTGTTTGGGTTTATCCTCTTTGGAGTTTGTTGAGATTCATGGATGTATATATTCTTGTCTCTCATTAAATTTGGGGAGTTTTAGCCATTATTTCTTCAAATCTTTGAATAGTCTTTCTTCCACTTTCTTTCTTTTCCTTCTGGGACTCCCATAATACATATATTAGTAGTCTTGATGCTGTCCCACAGATCTCTCAGTCTTTATTAATTTTTCTTCTTTCTTCTTTCTTTCTGTTCCTCAGATAGAATAATTTCAATTGTCCTATATTCAAGTTTATTGATTCTTCAGTTAGCTCTAATCTGCTGTTTAACCCCTCTAGTTATTTTTTATTTAATTTCTGTTACTGTGTTACTTCAGCTGTTTGGTTCCTTTTTCTAATTTCTATCACTTTATTGATATTCTCTTTCGGATAATCTATCATATCCTGATTTCCATTAGTTCTGTCTTAGTTTCCTTTATCTCTTTGAGGATTTTTTTTTTTTTTTGGTGGTAGTGGTTGGGTCTGGTCTGTCCAAGTCTCTTTTTTCTCATTGATGGTTTCTAATGTTTTATGTTGAATCTTTTACATGGGTCATTATTTCTTGTTTCAGTGTATGCCTTGAAATTTTCTTTGCACAGCGGACCTTTTGATATTTTAATGTGTTATCTCTGGAAGTTAGTCACTGAGGCATCTTTGCCTTAGGTTGTATACAGCTAGTTTCCTTGAATTCCAGGAGCTAGCAACAACAAAACGAAAAGTGAAATAAAACACCTTTGTCAGTCTTTGCAGATTAGCCCCTGTAAGTGTTTTTCTTCAGAGCTTTGTGTGTCTAACAATGAGTTAAAGATGTTGGGATTTCTATATTATTTTCTGAACATGTGTCTTGTCCTGGGCATTTACTTGTGGCCCCAGGAATTCCCCATTTACAGAGATCTGAATTTCTCTTTTCCCCTATGAAATAGCATTTCCTCCTGGTCCAGGGCACTATACTGTATGTACCAAGGCTGATAATCCTTTTCCCCAGACAGTTGCTATTTCACTACTCTCCTACGGTGTTCTAGGTATCCTGTGAGCCACCACTATGTGTAAGACAATTCTAGGATGATGATATACTTGATTCATGTTGCCACAAGACAAATTGGCGCACATATACGTGCACCTAAAATTGTGCACAAGGGTTATTATTCTTCTTTCAGAACTAGGAACAGGGCTGCACTGGGAGCATGGACTGGCTCTGCAACAAAGCATGAAGGCATGAAGAAGGGTCCAGCAAGGGCACCATGAAGTTTTCTTAGAATTTTTGAATTGCTTTTTACTTGATTCAGAACTTGCCCTTTTATTAAACACTTTAACTGTTTAAATTGCTCTGAGGAGAATGATTCTTCCATTGTTTACTGGTTGTTTAAATTTCTGTGGAGAGATGGGAACCTGGAGTATATCACTCTGCTACTTTGGAGCCAGACACTCTATCACTTTGGTGATAACCACTACACAATATTATTTGTTATGATATTGCTAATTAATTGTCCTTGAAACCGTTTTTGAGTATTCTATTTTCCCCTACTTCCTTGCAATGTCATTGTTTCATATATCAAGTTCAATATGTACATACGACTATAGTTGAGTTCTCTATTCTGCTCAGCTTGACTCTTTATTTTCCCTATAATTGTAAAAATACCACAGTATTTTAATCATTATATCTTAAAAGAACTTTTGATAACTGACAAGGCAATACCACAATCCGCATACTTATTATTTAAAAATTGCCTTGGTATCCTTTGTCTATGGATCTTCCTTATAAATTTAGAATCATCTATTAAGTTACATTTAATCTTCCTGGGATAATTGTGTCAATTCTTTAGACCACTCCAGGGAGAACTAACATCTTTATGGTGTTGAATCTTCCTTTAAAATATAATAAAACATTTCTTACTTATATAAGATTTATTCATTAGCTCTTCATAAATATTTACAATATATAACAACATGAATGAGTCATCTTATGTTAAATGTATTGTGATTTTTATATTATGCCTTTATTTTAAATTTTATCTTCTATCATTTCAATTACATTTTCAAATTGTTTTATCCAGTGTTGGGGATTGAATTATGTACCCAAGAGAAACATTCTCTTAATCCTAATCTATTTCTGTGGTTGTGAACACATTGTAAATATGACGTTTTGATGTGATCACTTCAGTTAAGGTGAGGCCCAACTGAATCAGAATGGGCCTTAATCCTATTACTGGAGGCCTTTGGGGAGGGCAACAGAGAGAAAGTCATGAGAACAAAGAAGCAAGAAGTCAATGGAACCTAGAAGAGAAGGAGAGGACATCACCATGTGATGGTCAATGGTCCAAGGACCACCAGCAGCCAGACCCAAAATGCCAGTCTTCAGGGAGAAACATCACCTTGTTGATGCCTTGATTTGGGGCTTCTTCTATCTTCAAAACCATGAGCTAACAAATTCCCATCATTTAAACCAACCCATTTTGGGAGATTTGGGATAACAGCCAGGAAACTAAGATGCTCCATGTATAAAAATTCAGCATTCTAAATATTGATCTTGTAATTTTCCAAATCTCTAAATATTGCAAAATTTAAAGTAATAATTGATGTATGAATTATTTTTGTCTTTGAATAGGTGCAGTTAAGTCATCTATAAAAATGATAATTTAATCATTGTTTTATAACCCTCACATATAATTTACTTATACATTTTTTATGGCAAGTCACAACCTATCATGAAAGCTAGAACCACAACAACAGAGGTTGTAATAGCTGACATCATTATTTGTTCATATTGTTAAATGTGGTGAATTTAACAACACACCATTGTGCATAAAGTTTTCTGTAGAATTTGTGTAGCTTCTCTTCATCAGTTTAAGGAATATACATTTTAACCCAGTTTATTAAGTGTGTTTACTACGAATAGATGTTAAATTTTATTGCCTTGGCAAAGATAGTAATTTTTCATCTTTTAATCTATTAATGTAGTGATTCACCTTAATAGTTTAAGTTATTAATAAGCCATACTACAAATCCAGCTGGATTATGATGTATTATCATAATTTAATGTATTGGCTTATTTGTATGGCTGATGTCTTGTCCAAGGCATTTGCATATATGGGTATTACATTGTAATTTCTTTTTTTAAAGTATCCTTATTTGATTCTGTTAAGGTTATATTAGACACCAAAAATAATTTATTCACTAATATAACATCCTTTCCTAAATTTTGGTAGAATTCACTTAAAAAACTGTTGTACCTGAATATTAATTTTTGAGGTATTATTTTGGAATTTTCCTGTTACAAGAGTTTGTTTGTCCTCTCTCTTTCCCTGGACACAGACCTCTCCCAGAAGTTTCCAATTTGTCCACCTTTTAGTTTTTTATGCTCTTTTCATTGTTCCAAGCTTCTTTTCCTGGTGGGTAAATTCTGGGAGGAGTGTCACCCTGGAGAAGACTTTCCCATGTGAGTATTTCCCAGCCAGCACAGGGCAGGGGACCCACTAGGGGGTGCAGACTGTCTCCATAGTCCATGTGAAGGGGATCTGTAAGCGTGCCAAGAAATTCTTCCACTGCTCCCCAAAGTTGAGCCATTTTCCTACCCAGCAAGTGCTGTCCTTCAACTAACTATCCATAGCACCCTGAGAAAGCATAACATCTTAAGTCTCTTCCACTGTTGCTTTTATCTGGGGTGAGGTGAAACAGTGCTGGGACCCCAGGCATCTGAAGTTGCTAATTAAAAGCCATTATCAGCCATGCTCACACATGGTCTTGGGGAAGAGATGTTTTATGTT
>JAQZBX010071828.1:0-15171 GCA_029593785.1 Cabassous unicinctus | reverse complement strand
AGACTAAATATCATTAAGATGTCAATTCTACTCAAATTGATATACAGATTCAATGCAATCCCAACAAAAACTCCACCAGCATTTTTTAAATAAATGGAAAACATGATTGTCAAATTTATTTGGAAGGGTAAGGGGTCCTGAATAGCCAGAAACATCTTAAAAAGGAAAAGTGAAGTTGGAGGACTCTCATCTCCAGACTTTAAGTTGTATTACCGAGCTACAGTGGTAAAAACAGCATGGTACTGCCATAAAGACAGGCACATAGACCAATGGAACCAAATTGATGGTTAAAAAAAAGACCCTCACATCCATGGCCAAGTGATTTTTGACTAGTCTGTCAAATCTACCCAGCTTGGGCAGAACAGTCCATTCAACAAATGGCGCTGAGAAAATTTGATATCCATAGCAAAAGAAGGAAAGAGGACCCCTATACAAAAATTAACTCAAAATGAATCAAAAACCTAAATATAAAAGCAAGAGCCATAAAGCTTCTAGAAGAAAATGTAGGAAAATATCTTCAAGACCTGGTCATAGGTGGTGGATTCTTAAAGGAGATAAGAGGAGGACTGAGATAGACTGCTGATATTTAACGTATGTAGAAGTTTTAATTAGCTTTACTGTAAAAGTGTGGAAATGTACAGAGTTGATGGTAACACATTATAGTGAGTAACAGCTCATTTATAAATGGGGATGTGGCTGAAAATGGTAGTACAGGGATGTAAATGCCAATTGACAGAAAGCTAGAGAATAATATAGGGACTGAATTGCACAGTAAACCCAGAGGTGGATGAGAATAGTGGTGGATGGTACAGATGCAAGAGTGTCCTTTGTGAGTTAGAGTAGATGTACATCAGTATTGCAGAGTGGTGGGAACGTGGAGAAGCATGGGAAAAATACACTGGAGTGACCTATGGATTGTAATTAACAGTAATAATATAATATTCTTGTATCTATGCCAAAAATGTACTGTGTTGATAATGGGGGAGTATGGAAAATGTGTGCCAAATGTATGCTGTGGACCTGGTAATAATCAGATGATATTATCTCATAATCTGTAACAAATATTCCACCATGGTGTGGTGTGTTGATAGAGGGGTGTTGTTTGGGAATTCTGCAAATGTGCATGATTGTTTTGTAAGTTTACACCTTCTATCATAAAAATATATTTAAAAAATAATAATAGGGTGAGTTGGGGGAAAATACACCAAATATAAGATAAGGACTATAATTAGTAGTAAGATTTTGACAATATTCTTTCATAATTTGTAACAAATGTCTCATGACAATGCAAGGTGTTGGTGGAGGGTTGATGTATGGGACCCCTGTATGATGTTATGAATGTTTGCTTTGTAAGTTCACAACTTTTACTATACATTTATTGTTTATGTATGTTCATGTATAAATGATATAAATAATAGCTCGGTGGGAGTGTGGCCTGTGTGAGCGTGGTTGGGTCGCGGCTCATAAAAAAAATTAATTAAAATAAAATAAATGATATAAATAATAATAATAGGGTGGGTTGGGGGAAAATACTTTGTTTATTAGTAATATTTTGAGGATGCTCTTCAATCATTAGTTAAAAATGTTTCACAGCAATGCAACGTATTGGTGGTAGGGTGAGGTATGAGAGCCCTGTAAGATATTATGTATGTTTGTTTTGTAAGTTCACAACTATTACTATACACTTATTGTTTATGTATGTTCATGTATGAGTGATATATTTCAATAAATTTTTAAAAAATGAAGCCAATAAAATAGCCAAATACAATTAATAGGAAAATGAAAAAAGAATAAGCTTAAATATAAGAAATAAAATACACAAAAATTTTAAAAAACTAAAACTAAATTAAAATAAAATAATTGGGATGTTAAAATATAATGAAGAATATTAAATTTTTTTGACATTTTGCCTTTCATCACTGTACTATCTGTTGTCCTGCATGTACAGTCATATTTTCTTCCATTTATTCCCCAGTGTCTTTTTTTTTTTTTTCATTTTGTTTTCAAAGAAGTTTTAGGTCACAGTAAAGTCACATACAGAATACGGGAGCCTCCCATATACCCAACATCCTCCCCCTTTTCCCCCTTCCCATATTAAAGCCTTTTTATATGTGGATGGTACATTTGGTACAACTGATATACAAATAGTGAAACATAGCTACTAAAAATGGTCAATGGCTTACATTATGGTTTACATTTTAGACTGTACACTTTTATAAATTTTGATGATATTTAACATGGCCTGTGTCCATCATTGCAAGATCATGTAGAACATTTCCACTGCCCACTAAATATCCCCTGTTCCATCTATTCTATTCCTCCCTCCCCCTCCCCTCAGGGCCCATGGCGACCCCCTGGCTTCACTCCTTGGATGACAAGATTCATAGTTACTTGCAACAACACTGAGGTCTTGACACACTGCTTTGTCCTCCCCTATTAGGAACCATCCATGCTTTCAGGAGACTCCCACCCCTCTGTTTGAGAACGTATCAGTCCTCCCCAGGATGGGATCCCAACTCCTTCCCACTCATTATGTGGGTCTCCACCCACTGATACAACACATTATGACAAAATGATCACTCGCAAACTCCCTAGAAGCCTGCCCTAGGTGTGCCCTGTCCCAAATGTTCCCTATCCAACACCCTAAACCAGTAATCCTTCCTTGTCATATTGCCATAAGAGCATTCCCAACTTTGTACTTTCAACCACATACCCCCCAATTCCCAGTGTTCACCTGGTCCCTCCCCTCACCCTCCTCCCAGTTCCATGGACCATCCAACCCACCCTCCCCACTCTACCCCCCCATAAAACCTGCACTGCCCAACCCAATAGTATCATTACACTACTGTGATACCCCTTCACTGCCCAACTACACACTTCCATCTTATCATAGATTTCACCTGTATGGCGTTGGCTCACAAACTTCTCCCTTTCTATTGCCTGCAAACCTACCTTCCAGACTCTAGCTCTCTGAGTCTGCTCAATTTGCTTAACTCTTATCGGTGAGGTCATGTAATATTTGTCCCTCAATGCTGGCTTGCTTCAGTAGATGAGGGTTCCCATTCCTCCACATCCTCTCCAACACTTGTAGTCCTCTGTTTTTTCAATAGCTGCCAGTCTAATGGGTGTAAGATGGTATCTCATTGTAGTTTTGATTTGCATTTCCCTAATAGCTAGTGATATTGAGCATCTTTTCATGTGCTTCCTAGCCATTTGCATTTCTTCCTTGGAGAAGTGTCTCTTCAATTTGCTTGTCCATTTTTTAAATGGGATGATTTTCTTTTTCTTTTTGAGGTGTAGGTTTTCACCTAATATGCTTGATATTAGGCTCCTATCAGATATATGGTTAACAAATATTTTCTCCCATTGGGTAGGCTGCCTTTTTACTTTCTTGACAACCTCCTTTGAGGTGCAAAAGGTTTTAATTTTGAGAAGATCCCATTTATCTATTTTTCTTTTTGCTGCTCATGCTTTGGGTGTGAAGTTCATGAAACCATTTCCTATTACAAGGTCCTGTAGATGCTTCCCTACTTTATCTTCCAAAGTCTTTATGGTCTTGGCTCTTATATTTAGATCTTTGATCCATCTTGAGTTGATTTTTGTATAAGGTGTGAGATGGTGTTCCTCTCTTATTCTTTTGGATATGGCTATCCAGTTCTCCAAGCACCATTTGTTGAAGAGGCCATTCTCTCCCAGTTGATTGGACTTGGTGACTTTGTTGAATATCAGATGACTGTGTATGCGAGGATCTATATCAGAACTCTCAATTAATTCCATTGGTTGGTATGGCTATCCTTGTGCCAATACCATGCAGTTTTGACCACAGAGCTTTGTAGTATGTTTTAAAGTCAGGTAGTGTGATACCTCCAATTTCATTTTTCTTTTGCAATATGCCTTTGGCTATTTGGGGCCTCTTGTGCTTCCAAATAAATTTCATAGTTAGTTTTTCCAATTCAGTAAAAAATGCTGTGTTGATTTTTATTGGGATTGCATTAAATTTTTAGATCAGTTTGGGTAGGATAGACATCTTAATGATGTTTAGTCTTCCTATCCATGAACAGGTAATACTCTTCCATTTATTTAGGTTTTCTTTGATTTCCTTTAACAGTATTGTGTAGTTTTCTGAGTATAAGTCATGTACATCTTTAGTTAAATTTATTCCTAGGTATTTGATTCTTTTATTTACTATTGTAGATGGTATTTTTTCTTGATTTCCTCCTCAGATTGTTCATTATTGTTGTATAGAAATGCTACTGATTTTTGTGCACTGATCTTATAACCTTTGACTTTACTGAACTCATTTTTAAGTTCTAGCAGCTTTGTTGTAGATTTCTCAGGGCTTTCTATGTATAGGATCATGTCGTCTGCAAAAAAAAGATAAAAGGCTGAATGCCTTTTATCTTTTTCTTGGCTCAGTGCTCAAGGAAGTGCTACTAACACAATGTTAAATAGGAGCGGTGGTACTGGGCATCCTTGTCTTGTTCCCGATCTTAGAGGGAAAGCTTTTAGGATTTCACCATTGTATATGATGTTAGCTGTGGGTTTTTCATATATACCCTTTATCATGTTCAGAAAATTTCCTTCTATTCCTATTTTTTGCAGTGTTTTTATCAGGAAAGGGTGTTGTATTTTGTTGAATGCTTTTTCTGCATCTATAGAGATGATCATGTGATTTTTGTCTTTCGATCTGTTTATGTAGTGTATTACATTGACTGATTTTCTTGTGTTGGACCATCCTTGCATACCCAGGATGAAACCCACTTGGTCATGGTGTATAATTTATTTGATATGCTGTTGAATGCAATTAGCAAGTATTTTGTTGAGGATTTTAGCACCTAGGTTCATTAGAGAGATTGGTCTGTCATTTTCCTTTTTTGTGGCATCTTTGTTTGGCTTTGGTATTAGGGTAATGTTGGCATCATAGAATGAGTTAGGCAATGTTCCTTCTACTTCTATTTTTTTGGAAGCGTTTAAGCAGGATTGGTGTTAGTTCTTTCCGGAATGTTTGGTAGAATTCACCCATGAAGCTATCTGGTCCTGGGTTCTTAGTTGGGAGGTTTTTGGTGACTGATTCTATCTCTTTACTTGTGATTGGTCTGTTGAGTTAATCAATTTCTTCTTTCATCAATGTAGGCTACTTGTGTGTTTCTAGGAATTTGTCCATTTCCTCTAAATTATCCTTCTTGTTGGCATATAATTTTTCAAAATATCCTCTTATGATATTCTTTATTTCTGTGGGGTCAGGAGTGATATCCCCTTCCTAATTTCTTATTTTGTGTATTTACATCTGTTCTCTTTTTTCTTTGTTAGTCTAGCTAAGGGTTTGTCAATTTTATTGATCTTCTCAAAGAACCAGCTTTGGTTTTGTTTATTTTTTCTAGTGCATTCTTATTTTCTATTTCATTTAGTTCTGCTCTAATCTTTGTTATTTCCTTCTTTCTGCTTCATTTGGGGTCAGTTTGTTATTCTTTTTCTAACTCCTCCTGGTGTGCAGTTAGGTCTTTGATTTTAGTTCTTTCTTCTTTTTTGATATATGCATGTATAGCTATGAATTTCCCTCTCAGTACTGATTTTGCTGTATCCCATAGGTTTTGATATGTTGACTTGTCATTTTCATTCATTTCAAGGTAGTGACTGATTTTTTTGAGATTTCTTCCTTGACCCACTGTTTGCCTAAGAGTGTGTTGTTTAACTTCCATATCTTTGTGCCTAATCTGGTTCTCTGGTCCTTACTGATTTCCAGCTTCATTCCATTGTGGTCAGAGAAATTACTTTGTATAATTTCAATCTTTCTGAATTCATTGAGAATTTTTTGGTGGCCTAGCATGTGGTCTATCTTGGAGAATGATCCATGTGCACTCGAGAAGAATGTAGATCCCAATATATTTGGGTGTAGTGTGCTGTATATGTCTAGTAGGTCCAGATCCTCTAATGTATTACTCAAAATCTTTGTTTCTTTATTGATTCCCTGTCAAGATGTTCTGTCTAATGGTGATAATTGTGTATTAAAGTCCCCCATTATAATTGTAGAGGCATCTATTTCTCCACTTAGTTTTTCCAGTGTTTGCTTCATATATTTTGAGGTGCCCTGGCTTGCTGCATAATGTTTGTGATTGTTCTTTCTTCTTGAAAGATTACCTCTTTTACTAATATATAGTGTCCATCTTTATCCCTTACAATAGTTTTGCATTTTAAGTCAATTTTGTCCAATATTATTAAAGCTACTCACATCCTTTTTTGGTTATTGTTTGCTTGTAAATGTTTCCAACCATTCACTTTTAGCCTCCTTGAATTCCTGGGTGTAAGGTGGGTTTCTTGTAGACAGCATATAGATGGGTCATATTTCCTTATCCATTCTGCCAATCTGTGTCTTTGACTGGTAAGTTTAATCCATTAACATTCAGTGTTATTACCCTTATGGAAATACTTACATTAGCCATATTTCCTTTGGGTTTATGTATGTCATATGTTGTTTTTATTTTTCTTTTGCCTTTTTAGTTGTTCTTATTCTCTCCTCCTACTCTCTCTTCTGTTTTCTCCTTTCAATCTGCAGAACTCCCTTTACTATTTCTTGGAGGGCAGGTTTCTTATTGGCATACTCTCTTAATTTCTGTTTATCTGTGAATATTTTGAACTCAGCCTCATTTTTGAATGCCAGCTTTGCTGGACAGAGAATTCTTGCCTGGAAGTTTTTTTCTTTTAGTACCTTAACTATGTCATACCACTGCCTTCTTGCCTCCATGGTTTCAGATGAGAAATCAGCACTTAATCTTATTGAGCTTCCCTTGTATGTGATGGCTGTCTTTTCTCTTGCTGCTTTCAGTATTTTCTCTTTGTCTTGAGTATTGGACAATTTGACAAAGATATGTCTTGGAGTAGACCTGTTGGGATTATACTGTTTGGGTTGTGCTGCACTTCCTAGACCTGTACATCCATCTCCCTGAATAGCATTGGAAAGTTTTCAGCCATTATTTCCTCCAACACTCCTTCTGTCCCCTTTCCCTTCTCTTCTCCCTCTGGGATGTCTCTCATGCATATGTTTGTGCATTTTGTGGTGGTGTTCAAATCGCTAAGTCCCTGCCGGATTTTTTCTCTTTTTATCTATCTGCTTTACTATCTGTTTGATTTCAGATGTACTGTCTTTCACATCACTAATTCTTTCCTCTGCCTGTTCAAATCTGCTGTTATGTGCTTCCAGTGTATTTTTGGTTTCTTGGATTGTGCCATTCATCATCATCATATCCATTATCTTTTTATGTATGCTTACAATTTCTTCAGTATGTTCTCCCAGTGTCTTCTTAATATCCTTAATCTCTTCCTTCACTTCATTAAGTTGGTCCACAATATTTGTTTGGACAGCTTTGATTAGTTGTTTGATGTTCTGCATCTCCTCCTGGTGTTTAGTTTGTTCATTGGACTGGGCCATGTCTTTCTGTTTCTTAGTATGGTTTGTAATTTTTTGTTGCTGTCTGGTCATCTTTATATCTTGATAGGTTTTTTCAGTTGATTAGCCTCTCTCTCTACTCTAGGGTTTTATTTAGTTGCTGTTTTTTGTTTTTGTTTTTGTTTTTCTTCTCTTTTTTTTAGGATGTACCAGAGATTGAACCCAGGACCTTGTACATGGGAAGCAGGCGTTCAGCCACTAAGCCACATCTGTTCCCCTGGTTGCTGTTTTTTGTGTGTATGTTAAGTTTTCTCTTTGACACTTTGTTCTTCTTATTCTATTTCCTTGCTGTTGCCTATGTTCCCTTGAAAGAAAAAGATTGGGGCCAGAGAAAGCAAAAGAGGTAAGAAAAGAAAAAGTATATTAGTAATAATAATAGTAAAAGTTAAAAGAGAAACCTTGTAAGACCTAGGAAAATGAATAATTACCTCTTGCAAGCAGTGTAGAGTAATAGGGGAAAAAAACTGGAGTACAAACAATGAAACGGGAAACTGAATAGAGAAAAATATATAGAATGAATAAAAAGGCCAGAATGATGAGGAGAGAGGGAAAGAGAAAAGAAAAGACAAAAAGAAAAAAAGTTAATAAAAGAAAGACAGACAAGATAGAAATAAAAACCAGGAAAATTGAGGACTAAACAAAGAGAGGTGGAATGTAAGAACAACAACAGAAAACAGAAGATAGAAAGGTGAAGGAAGAAAAAGATATAGCATTGGTAGACAAAGTCAGTATAAACAAAAAAGGGGAAACCAAGGAAGAGGAAACACAACAAACAAGAAACAAGCTAGCAGCATCTAATTAATAAAAAGGGGGGGGGAGAAAGAGAAAAGAAAAACAAAAACAAACAAACAAAAACACAAACAAACACACAAGCAAGCAATCAAACAAAAAATAAGGAAAAATAGCCTTCCCTTTTAGGTCCCTGAGGCGCTTCTAAGGCTGCCAGTGTTCATCAATCAGTTACCCTGCAGCTTGTCCTCTACAAGTTTTGAAGCAGGTTTTAGCAAGTAAACTAAGTTAAATTAAAAAAAAAATAACCCTTTTTTAGGAAAAATAAGAGACCCAAGAGAAGCTAATATAAAAATAATGTCTATGTTTTCCCTGTCATAAAGTATCAGCTGGATGCTTGATATCCTTGTGGATCACCAGTCTAAGAGGACCTGAAAATAGAACTAGGGACCTCATATATTCAAGGTGGAAACTCCTCCACTGAGCTAAACTCTCATTGGGTCAGTTAGCTCTTCAGAATGCTATCCAGTCACTTTTCCTCAGGCAGGTTTGACTCTTTGCAGTTGGGAAGATTCCTGCTGATTAGGAGCCTATCTGACCCTGCCCCCTTTCTATTATTATTGCTTTCTCTCCCAGGGCAGCAGGACGCAATAGCCTGTGTGAGCAGATCCCCCCTCACCTCTCCTGGTCAGGTTGAGTTCCCTTTTGAAATTCAAATGGGACCCAGGTGACTGAACTCACCACAGAAAAATGACTCTCAACAATCTTCCAGACCACCCCCTCCTCCCAGGGGACCCTAAATAGGCTCTTGAAAGCTTATTAAGTGCTTTCTACTGCCCGTCTCCCTTTGGGGAGTTGGAATTTTGATAGTTTTCAGCCCCAGACTAGTCAATTGCCCGACTCTGCCTTCTCCCAGCTCAAGTTTCTCTATCCCAGGGCGGTTTAGTTAATCAGGCTGCCTGAACAGGTTTGCCTCTCCCCTCTTCCTGGTGCCACCTTGTGCCAGCTGGTATGCTCCCTAAAGTTCAAAGGGGGTTCAGGTAACCAAAGCCACAGAAAGGAAACCTCTCTCCACTCATTGCTAGAACCCTCCTACTCCCAGAGAATGCTCCCTCCCACTCGGTGGCCAGGAGGAGTTGGGGCTTGCTGTGGGTTTTTGCCTTAAGGATGGGGCTTAGCCATCTGCTGTTTCCAGCCACAGGGGTGAGAAACTCACAGTTTTACTTTGAGCTCTTCATCTCTTTGTCCAGCCCCCTCCAGAGCGATGTCCTGAAGCCTCCTGCTCTGTGAGTTCCCAAAACAGCTCACTCAGGCAGGATCTTGCCCCTCTCAGCCATTTTTTTGTGTGAGAGAGATGGTGAGTGCCCACTTAAACCAATGCCATCTTGCCACCTCCTCAGATACTTCATTTTTGAATGAAGAGTTTTTATTAGTAGTTGCATTAAAATGAGCCAGAATGGATTAGGTAGACAACCATGTTTTTTATTTTTTTTATGATGTGAACCCTCTGTGGGACTTTGTAGGTAGTACTTCAAATTATTTCTCAGAGATACTGTGGCTTAAATGGATGGAACCAAGAGCTTTGAGCCTAGGATTTTGTGTAAAAGGTAACTGCCACCTGGAGAAACTCACTGCAATTCTGTGCAGAAGCAGACGCTCTGATCCTCTCTGAAAGCTGGAGGCAAGTGCGAAAAGAGCTACATTTGTGTCTCCCTGGAAAGGGACTCTGCCTTCAACTTGTGGGGTCACACACGCCACCAAAAAGAGCCCCATTTCAGTTGAAGGGTATGACTTCTACATGTGTTTCTGTTTCACATCTAGCTTTTGATATCAGTGTCTCTCTGTCTGCCTCCCTCTCCATCGCATGCACACATACACAGTAACTGACTGAAGACAAGGAGAAACACAGGGTTGCCGTGAGGGCCAGCAGGGAGTCAGCAGGAAGGAGCAGCGTGCTGGGGCCAGACGGCCACCTTATATTTCCAGCCTCCATCATAGTCTAGTTGAATAGTCTGTGAGATGTTTGTGCAACGCTGAGTGTTCCCTTGAACATATGATCAACTCGGAAGGAAAACCAGAGCTAACCCATCTCTCTTTCCTCACCTCTTTTGGGAAGCAATGTAGCCAATACTTCCTTTCCAAGGGCAGCAGGCAGGGCCCTTGCTGGTAAATGAGGTCTCCTCAGTCATGAGTTGCTAGGGACAGGTGACTCTTTCTGGTCTCAGGTAGTGGAGGGAGAGATCCTCCAGATTCCATGTTGCTGCCCCTGCTTGCACCACTCTCTGTGAGATTCATCAACACCAAGCTACCAGGCTAGTGGAAAACATGGGAAATTACTGGTTAGGTACATATAAAATATGCAGAAAATAGAAGATGAACAGTCCCGCTGGAAAACTACTGAGTAGCCTGAATGCAACAGTGGTTTTGTCATTTATTGAATGGTGTAAATTCATGACTATTCTATTGTTTAGTAAATGCTTTTTATTTTGCAATAAACTCTTTCAACAGCAATAATCCCAAAGAAAGTGCGAGTTTATTGAAAAATTAAACACAAAATTTCCACTTCTCAAGAAAGTTAATGATGAAAGTGTCACTTGCACCAAAAGTAGTCATTGCCTATCTACCATGGGGCCCATGGGGCCCATGGGAATATCACTGACTACTTGAAAACAAGAGGTACAAATCTGATGAAAAGCCATTAGCACCCACATCAAAAGTTGATTATAATTTTAAGAAGAGTGGAACTAATTTAACAGTTAAACAGGTGTAGCTTCAGAAGGTGCTTCACACAAATTCCTTTGAAGCATGACTTTTCCTTTAGCTCAAATGACACTTATTTTTAGTTATATAAATTTGTATTCTATACCAGAATAGAATGAAATTGAATAGGCCTATATTTTTGCAGCTTCTATTTTTGGTGAAATATTCAAAATAATTATAAAGACATAATTTTTGACGAGTTTGTGTTTTAAGAATATTGGTCAAATAAGAGTACTCTGAAAAGTGGCAAAAGACGATACCTGTCAAAATATTGAGGCTTAAATATTTAAACATTACAATGCCTAAAAAAATGAAATTAGAATTGAAATTGCCATTTGTCAGAAATTTCTCTGAGCTGACCAGTTATTAGGTAAACTATAACATTTTTAATTTCTTCATATAAAATATAATGCTTTACAGCCAATTGAAGATGTTAACAATTTCAAATTAATTAATTATAAAATGTAACTTTAAAGGTGGTTGAAGGCAATTTTATGAAAAAAACTGAAAATAAAAAAGACTATTGAAAAAGAACATAGTCCTCAAAAAAAAAGACCCTGATGTGGTATCAAAGACAGGTTATAATTAGGAAACTTATTAAAGTATGTTACTATGTACCAAGAATAATTATTCTGCTTGTGTTATTTTTTAAATGTTCAAAAATTAATATAAAGAGGTTTTTAAAAAGTTGCTTTAATGTATATAAGCGTGTTATTTTTATGTTTAGATGCAGTTTTATTTTTTAAAGTAGTTTTTGAATGGAACTTGAATTTTTTTTAAGATTTATTTTTATTTACTTATTGTCCCCCCCACCCCGTTATTTTTGCACTTGCTGTCTTGCTCTCTGTGTCCATTCGCTGTGTGCTCTCTGTGTCTGCTTGTCTTCTTTTCTTTTTGTCTTCTCTTTAGGAGGCTCTGGAGACTGATCCTGGGGCCTCCGATGTGGGAGAGAGTCACTCAATCGCTTGAGCTACCTCAGCTCCCTGGTTTGTTGTGTCTCTCATTGTCTCTCCGCTTTGTCTCTTTCAGCTGCGCCAGCTCTCTGCACGGAGGCCCCGGGAAACGAACCTGGGACGTCCCATATGTAGATGGGAGCCCAATCGCTTGAGCCACATCCATTTCCCTGGTTTTGTTTTGGTAATTAAAATAAATACTAGGTTTTTTTATTAGACCAGTTGTGGGTTAACAGAAAAATCATGCAGAAAGTATAGAATTCCCATATAACCATCATTCCCCCCATACACAGAGCTTTCCTTGTTATTAATATTTTGCATTAGTGTGGTAACATTGTTACAAATGATGAAATAATATCATGATTATACTATTAACTATAGTCCATAGTTTGCATTAGGGTTTATTCTTTGTGCTGTTCAGTTCTACGGGTTTTTTGCTTGTTTGATTTTATCCTGGTAACATATACAACCTGAAATTTGCCATTTTAACCACTTTCACACATACAATTAAGTGGTGTTAATTACATTTACAATGTTGTGCTGCCATTGCCATCAACCATTATCATAACTTTCCGTCACCCCAAACAGAAACTCTGTCCCAATTAAGCATTAGCTCCCCATTCTCCACCCCAACCCCAGCCCCTGGTAACCTGTACTGTAGTTTCTGACTCTATGAATTTGCATATTCTAATTATTTCATATCAGCGAGACCATACAATATTTGTCCTTTTGTGTCTGGCTTATTTCACTCAACATGATGTCTTCAAGTTTCATTCATGTTATCACATGTTCTTTTATATGGCTGAACAATAGTCCATTGTCTCTATATACCACATTTTGTTTATACATTTTGAATAGAACTATTTTATAAGTTCAATAATATAAAAAAACCAATTTGTCATTGAACAAACATTTCAAAAATTAAAGTGTTCTGGTCTGTATATATAGTCGCACTAGTTAGGGCAGTGTCTCCTTGAAGGATCAAGTCTAAAGCACAGGGACTGAAATTTCTGGGTCCCAAGCCAGCTGGGAGGCCCTCTGTGGAAGAGAGACCTCAGCAGCACAAATGCTCAGCCCTACCTGCCTTCAGGTCTTCTGCTGCCTTTAAAGCATGCCCCAACCAAAGCTTCTCTTGCTACATGGCTCTACCATAGGAGGAGCTTGAGAAGTACTCATCAGTTTTTGTCCTCCCAAGGTCGATTCTCAATCTACAGTAGTGTAGGTCACACAACCCTGAGGCTCGTGTCAATTCAAGGGCAGGTGGCAGACAGGTCTGCCCTTCCTGTGTCGGTTCTTCATGGAAGGTAAGGAAAATGGAAGGAAGTATGCCAATGAGAAACAAGAAAGAAGAATCCCTGGAAAACCCTGCTTTGAAAACTTTGGCAAAAAAGTGTTTTGAAGGAAAGAGCTTGAGGGAAAAGTATAAGAAAATAATTAACCATGGGAGCTCATAGTTGTTTTTGCTGGCAGTTTTTAAGGGAGAAGGGATTAAGGAGAGTAAGGGAAATTCATAATTTCCCTCATAAGCCATTTGATTTACTCAAAGATCTTGCTCCACAAATCATGTATGACGCCAGTGTTTTTTCAACTACAAAAAGTCAGAAAGTCTTCTTTCACAAAATGGAATGGTATGTCCTGCCTTGTCCTGAAATGGCAGAGTTCAAAGGTTTTTAGGACTTTCCATTTCTCATGATTTGTTTCGCTCAGAAGTGGAAACTCTGGGATAGATGGGTTATGATTCCCATCAAGGGAAAATAAAATATTTTAGCTAATGCTAAATATCCAAGCAAGTTAGATAAGTAACTTACAATTGCTATTTTAGAAGGAAAGGAAAAAACAAATACACCCTTCATCATGTCACTTCTACAAAATGATTCCAATTTCTTTTAGGATAGAACTTTTGAGATACTCTCTTTCCAGGTTCTCCATGATATAGTCCAAGTAATCTCTCCATCTTTATGTTCCCCTAACTCTTAGAAATGCTTTTGCTCGTACCATCTGGCCTCTTCACTTTTCACAGACATTCTTGCCCCCCGCCCCTCTCCAATTGGAAACCCTACCCCTGGCAATTATAATTCTACCTAAATATAACCTGTCTAATTGCTCTCCTGCCACGAAGTCTTCTCAGCTCACTCCAGCCCACAGTAATCTTTCATTTTGGTGAATTTACAGTACTTTTGACAAAACCACTTCACCTCTGGACATCATCATTTCCCTATTTGCAAATGGTGACTCTGTCTATCTCTTAGTGTAGCTGATGAAGAATGGATAAGATGATACATAAGGAAATACCTAGTCCTGTGGCTGGCCATTCTAATTATCAATGGTTGCCATTGCTTTGGGGGACAGAGTGGTCTTCCAGCATTTAGTTCTAACATCACTCAACCTCCTGAGCTTGTAAAATGGAGATAATAATTTCTATCTCATAGGGTTATGGAGAAAACCACAGAACAGAATGTAGATAAATGTCTTCCTGGCCTGTCACTCAGTTTGCTTTTCCCCCCACCTTATTGCCTTGGAGGTAGCCATTCATTCACTCATTCTCTAGACATATATTGAATACTGGTGCCTCAACTGTGAATGAGACATAAACAGTCTCTTCTCCCATGAGGTGGCAATGGCAGTGCTATGGTGGGGCACCCAGGGAGTCCATAAGAAGGGCACCTGATCCAGACTGGGGAAATGAGGAAAGATGGGAGCTGAGGTAGGGGTGGGTGAGGCTGGGGAGGGTGGTCATGTGGCCCATGTAGAGGCATTTTAAAGATGAGCAAACAAAAGTTTAGAAAGATTAAATAACTTGTCCAGGGTCGAAAGGTAATCAATAGTGAGGCCTTGTGATAGCTTCTAGGCTGCTATGTCAGTCATTATTAAACTCTTACTTGGTTAATTACAACATGGATACATTTCAAAATCATTATGCTGGGAAGCGGGTGTGGCTCAGTGGATAGAGCCCCCGTTTACCATATGGGAGGCCCGGGTTTGCGTCCCGAGGCCTCCTTGTGAGGGCACGCCGGCCTGAGCGGTGTGGTGGGCTGATGCAGCAACCTCATGGCAGGAAGCGGGTGTGGCGCAATGGATAGAGCACCTGTTTACCATATGAGAGGCCCCGGGTTCGCTTCCCGGCGCCTCCTTGTGAGGGCAGGCCGGCTTGCGCGGCGCCGTGGGCTGATGCGGCAAGATCTCACAGCAAGGGGGAGATAAGCAGACACAGAGAAGACATGCAGCGAATGGACACAGCAGCACAAGCAGCAAGGCGGGGATAAATAAATAAAATAAATAAATCTT
>JAQZBX010071826.1:0-15170 GCA_029593785.1 Cabassous unicinctus | reverse complement strand
ATATATAACATGTTAAGTGTTCCATTGTAAAGATATAAAGATAGTAGGCAAATAAAATAAGTTTGTGCTGAACTTTAAAATTGTATGTATTGTCTTAAAACACTACATGTGAAAATATGCTTTGGGAAAGATTATAGAGCATCCAAAAGAACTGTATAGACATATAACTCATAATGTTTCCTTAAATGGTGCGGGAAAATAGATTTACCCTCCGACATTTGATGAGGCCACTTAACTGGCAAGGTTTTAGAATAATCTGCAAGCCATAGCAATCAGAAATGGGAATCAAGTTGAATCTTTTAGAGACGTTTCTTAACAACAAGGTTGTGATTTTATATATTTTTTCCAAATAAAAATCTTTGTCTAAATGCAATGATATGGTCTTGGTGTCAGTAGAAATACTGTCATATATGTTGTAAAAAGCCAAATGTGCCTTTTGGGAATATCTCTTTCATGGAGAAATTATGAAGTATTAGGACTTAAGGATACTTGCTTTGCATTTTCAGTGTGAATGAGTGATGGGATAAAGTATTGAAATATTAATTTATTAATTCCTATTTTCTCCTTACTGCTATAGAATAGTTTTCAGAAAATAAAATAGTTATCTTTTCTTTTTCATCTCCTTCTGATGAGACCGCCCACCTAAGAAGTTGTTAGGAGAAACACAAACTAAGATCTTTTCAGGAACCCTGCCAAAAATGTCTGAATTCTCACTTCTTGCAGCCCCTCCTCAAACTGATTTGGTTTCTAGGAGTTAAGGGACCATTTCACTGTTGCATGTAATTTCTTTGTAGTCACTGAAAATTCTGCAGTTTTTGATGCTGGTACTTTTGTTGTTCATGTATGAGCAGACAATGGCATCAATTATCAGAATTAATGATGTCTGATAATCACCCCTGCTGCCTGGCCGATGGTAATTACCAGACATCATCAATTCCAAAATGTTCCCTGCTTTTAGAGATGCTCAAATAGAGAAAAAACATGCATCATGGAATCAGTGAAACATAGTATATGTTGGCTGCTCACTTGTTTATTGATTTTCTCCTCCATGACAGTGACTGCTTCATAAGGGTAGGGAACCTTTATCTGCTATAACTGGAATAGTATATGACACAAAATATCTCTTAAATCAATGAATTAGTGAGAATTGTCCCAACACAAACATCTCTTAGGACTGAGAAATTGACAATAGGAACATAGATATTAAGAATACAAAATACTTTCCCCATAGTACAAGAAAATACAACAGAAGTCTGTAAGATAGATTATTGGTGGGATCCTCTTAATTATTAGTTTATAGTGATTGAAAAATATCAGACTCTAAAATAAAGTAGAAAAGTAAATCACCTTTGTAATGCAGAGATTTTGTTTAAATGAAGATAGGTATTTCAGAGTACAGATGTATTTACCACTTCAAGATAATGTCTAGAACATATAGATCTTTACTCTTAAATGCTCCTTTCACTCTTTGTTCTTTTGACATTATCCAATGAGTAGAAAAGGTCTTTAAATTCTCAAAGCACTTCATTAGGGAGAACTTGAACATATCCTAAAGACTAATTTAAATAGGAAGAGGGGTTATTATTTGAGAGATCTAAGTGGTTATACTTGATTTATAAATAGGCTGTCCTAGATAAAAAGGAGCCAGGAATCAATGTGCCAGATAAAAGAGACCAGATGCTAAGCAAAGCAGCCCTATTTTCTAGAAAGGCCTCTTCAATGGAGAGATACTAGGGAGGAAATATAGCTGTTCTTGTGAGTCATTTTTTCAATCGCTTCCCTGCAATTGGGGAAAATCAAATACACCATCAACATTTTTTAATCAAGGTATAATAATCCATATTTAAGTCAATCTATGAATACTTGTAGAGCCCATATATTTTCAATAACATTCTAAACTCCTGTACAACAAATATATCTGGAACTCTTTTTTTTTAAGAAAAGGAATAAAAAAGCAGTCCAATAAAGGCATAGGATCACTTACTAGCTAGAAAACAACATTGGCAAAAATAAATCTCTGTGAACAGACTTGCATAAAATTCCTTTTAAACATCTAGTTCAAGTTACATGTTATAAATCACGTTGCAAAACTTTTCCTTTTCCTTATGGTATTCAGTCTTTTGATTATTAGGGACCAACAGCCCTAGCTTGAAACTAGAAACTTAAATCAGTGACTTTATTTTTATTGCCAAACGGAGATCTGAATTCATATAACAAGAGAGCAGTGGAGATGAGATATGACAGAATTCATTAATGTGCCAAGGATGTGGCCAACTTGTCTACAACTAGTTAAAAGGCAAATACACAGATTGATCATTTTTCTTTCCAGGACTGTACGTCATAATACACATGGCCTGTTTCCTAAAACCTTCTGTCTAATGTTTAATAGATTGATGGAACTTCAAAAACAACACTCCTTACAATCCTGCTAGACAAGAGGGGACTGAAAGATGCACAAGGTTAGAAGAGACACTATTTGTGATCTGAGCTGGGAGGAATTAGACTCCTCACTTCACATTTTCCCCTTTCAACTAAAAATTTCCTTTGGATTCAAAAGGGGTTATGGCATGAATGTCAGATATATTTTTTTAAAAATGACTGGCATAAGCCATTTTTATTTGTTTTTTACTGCAAAAAAATTTATCTTTCTCTTTTTGTGCACAAAGTAGTAGGCTTATCAATATGGATTTCCAGGTCAAAAACACCAAGGTCAGCTTTAAATTACTCCTCCTCTTAAGCAGCATGGAATAGTGGTTAGCAGTCAAAATCCCTTAGCTCTGATGCCTGCTGCCTCAGCAATATTAGGTAGAACACACAGCCTCTCTGGGTGCCAGTGTCTGGGCTTACAATGGCACTGCTTGTCTTCCCTGCCTCCCAGAATTGCTAGAATAGAAAAATGAGGTAATGTATGGGTAAAGCTTTGAAATAAGTGTTAGTCTAAGGTAGGATGTGATCCTCAAAGCTCACACTTAATCTTCAAGTGACTATAAAAAAATCGTCTTCCTGGATCTCCATATTATTTCCCAGAAATTTTAGTATATTATTCATTGAACAGAAAGTCAGTAGACCTGTATTTTAGTCTTTGATTGTCCAGTCTTCCCTAGATGTTAGTTTAATTGTTCCTCCCACTTCCTAACCTTGGTCAGATCTTTCACTTCACCTGCTCTATATTTGTGACTCTGTCATCTCCTGTTTTCAGAATTTTAAAGATTCCATCTGGGAGAAACAAATAAATTAGATCAATTAACTGCTCTTTCGCAGATCCACATCAAGAGTTAGTAAACGCACTGCTGAGGAGGTTTTGCGTTCTCCTTCTGTTTGTACAGACACATGGAAACTGATAGACTGGAGAACCCATATTGTCCTCCTCAAACTAGAATTTTAACCTTCTGATATTAGAAAAAAATTGGGAACTGTCAAACAGGGGCTGGGTATCTTACCTTCTGGAGACCCCCTGACCCACCCAGAGAGTCCCGTCACCCCCTCTGGTATCTGGTAACCAAATTTGACCTGACCTGTGTAGCAGCCAGCCACGGTTTTTTAGCCCAATGACGACTAATTGGTATGTCACATATCATTTCCCTAAATGACTTACATTGTAAAGTTTACTGCATATTATGTGTGGTTTGGACTACGTACCTTTAAAGGCACACTACTATGGATTTTAAATGATTTACATTTATAAAATTCCCCATAATTGGCAAAGTAATTTTTAAATATACTACCTCATTTGCTTTTCGCAACAACTATCTAAAACAGGAAACTCACTTTTCATGACACCCATTTGAGAACTGGAGAATCTGAACCTAAAAGAATTTCAACAATATGCTCAAGGTCACATGGGTCATAAAAGACTGAACAGGCCTAGAGCCCAATTGCCTGTCTCCTGGTTTAGTACTCTAGCAATCGTATGCCTCCCGTCATCATCCTCAGTCCATTCATTCATTCATTCTGCACCTGAAGTTTGTTTCAAATTATCCAATGGCAGCAAAGTGGAAAATGTTCTCAGAGTCCCACCTCTTGGGTAAATCAGACTAGCTCTCCGTGCCTCAGTCCATGCAGGCTTGGACTAGGAAAAGAAATTCATGTGTAGTGTGGTAGAATGAAAAGAATTCAAGACATGTACTAAACAACCCCGAGTTTGAATTGGTTCTCTTGCTTCCTAATGATGTGATTTTTGGAAAATTATATAACCTCCCTGGTTATCAGTTTCCTCAGACATAAAACCAGGGATGCTAATATTAGTCTTGAAGCATTCTTGTAATAAAGTAAGTAAAAATAATATATGTAAGAGAATTTGCCAAATTTGACATTTATTAATTTGCAAGAACTTAATAAATGTCAGTTGCTCTCTTTTAGTGTTAATATGTCATATTCTAAAGACATGTACATTTTTTTTGACAAAGGCAATTTTATCATTATCCATAAATAGCAAGCCTAGCTTTACTGACTCCAAAGGAAAGCATGAACTATATAACATTTATATGATCGAAGATAGTTCTATGAAACAGAATACTTTTTTAAGTAGTTAACCTGCAGGACCTTAGCATTGGTTGTTTCCTCAAGATTCAACTCAGGAGACCTTATATTCAATGGTACCAAGTTTGGGCATAATTTAATATGACTCTCACCTTTTCCTTCTAATAGGAATTAAAAATTCGGTTCAGTAATTGTACATGTCATAACAGATGGAGTATTATTGAGTAGGCTTATTTTTAAAACAAATAAATAAAATGTGGCACATCCACATGGGAAAAAAATTATAAATGAGCTTCAAAAAATAATGGCACATTGAAAGGGTATATATAATTCTGTTTGCCCAAATACTTCATAAAAACTCTTAAATAAAAGTATATAATATTTATTAAAATCATTTAGGCTCACTATTAGACAATAACATATTGGGAAAAATTAAACCACAATTGCCATCAGAGAAAAGTGTGAGAAGCCACATAGTCACGTCACTAAAAACAGCAGCTCAGAAATTTTGATGAATATGAAGGTTTTAATTTTCTGGGAGGGCTAAGACATAGTACCAAGAAAAAATTCATACAAACAGTAAGGATGTTTCTCCTTCTGTCTCTTGTTACAAAGAAGAAAGCATTTGAGTAACTTTTAAAATGTTTCTTAATTTTTGTGTTTACCATGTACTCATTTGCAATGTCATTCCAGGTTCCAGTGCCATGTGGAAAACAACTATTATTGCAGGGATGGGGAAAGGATGAATACTGGAAGACACTCATATTATAGACATTTAAAAATCCTGTGAAAATACCCATTTCCTCCAAAAATAGATCCACACTAAGAATCTAATTGTACTTTTGTCTGTCTGTTGCTTCACACATTTAAAGTAATATTATAAGCATTTTTCAAATAAAATTTTTAAAACTTTGGTCCTATCAAAATAACAACCCATTTAGCTTGTTTATATTTTTGTTTACTGAAAAAAATCAAAGCCATGTCTTAATGTTTATGCTTTAATACTCTTTATATTCTAAACATTTGTTCTAATTCAACATTAAGAGGATTTTTTAAAAATTTTGTTTTATTTTTATATAAAATATTTTATTTTAGAAAAATATTACAAAGTAAACTTAAGGGACTGAAATTAAGTTTTTATAAATTTCACTGTTTATAACTGAAACTTATAGTTAAAGAATTAAAAGTTATATAGCTACAAGTTAGTTTATATCTTGAAATAAGAACTTGAAAATAGTAGCTGGGATCTATAATAGGAAATCTAATAAAATAAAACAACTTCAGTAATAATGACTATGACAGAAGATATCAAATTAATCATTGGGCTTCAGGAAATTTTTCTCTACAAGTCATCATTTCTGACACCAATTTTTGATTGCTCAGATATGCTATAGGTTTACTGAAAAAGTCCTTGTCAAGATATCTTATTTCTGTTCTCTATCCTATATTTTTAAAAAAATTTTTGCACATCAGGATTGTATTAGAAAAAAGTGGCTAGCCTTATCAAAATTTATAACACATTTTTTTATATTGTAAAATGCCACGATTTCCAATGGTGCTCTATGCCTATTTTACAGTAAAGGATGTGCATCTTTGAACAGATTCCATTTTCACCTACCGCTTTTAGCCCTAAGGGTGCTAAACTTTATAATAATAATGATATATATTTTTAAAATTCTAACAGACAGAGCTTCCAACAAAGAAAGAAAATAACAAAAGCACCAGAAATTCCCAACTCCTATGAATATTCATGCTTAATCTTTGGTTTTATTCTTTAATGTAATTTCTCAAGAGGTAATACCCAGGTATTTATTAAGCTTCATGTTCAGGGTCCTGCCACTAGTGAAAAATAATAAAAACCCAGCTATTTTAAAGACAAACTTGAAGAATCTAAATCATCCTGATGAAATTTACTTACAATAATGAAAGTCAGAGATAAGAGTAAACGTGTGGTAAACGATAATGATCTGAACTCTTTAAAACTTCCAGTTAACAGTCTTCATCTTCAATTACTTCTATCAAGATAAGCAATATTATGATCATGTCAGGATTTAGAGGAAAAAAGTTACATAAGTCATAAATTTATAGCTCTCATGATTCTTTCATTATCCATTTATTATTAGTTCAAGTTTGTACAGCCTATAGCTGATTAGCTCAATTGATTAGGGATTGGTGTTCATGAGCCTAGAAGCATCATTTCAGTCCTAGCAGATAAAAGTAGTGTGCTCTGTGCTCTGGTATAGCACAAGTAAAGTTATTTCTATCAAGGCATCTACAAGGATATGCCATTGGCCCCAAAGGGAAGATGTTCAAAGAAATATAAATTAATCATCATTAATCTATCACCACTCTAAAAAAATAATTCTCATGCCTTGGTGGTAGTGGCTCAAAGGTGTCATCTTTGACTCCAACACATATCCAGGTCATTCCCAGGAGGTGAGCCATTGCAAATCTGAATTTAAAATGTAGCCTTGTTTTATGTTTACTTTCTTAATCTAGCTCTTTTGTACCAATTTCCTATAATTATGTTTGTTTCCTTGATCTAGCTCATTTAAATCACTTGTGATATAACAAATGCCTATACAGAAAATATGACAATATATGTAAATTAGTGTCTTTGTCTTAAATCATATTCACTATAGGAATTTTCCATGCCCAGTACCCAATTCAGCACTTTGACAGTTCAGTGCTAGACAAAGCCTATATTATTAACAAGCTCAAAAGAGCTTTAGAATCTGTTTTATTATAAATTCTGTTAAATCAAACTATTTTCATTTTTGGTGCAATTCATTCATTCACGTGTTCATTTATCCACCAAATATTTATTGAGTGCCTGCTATTTGCCAGGCTCTATTTTATAAAGTGGCGAGATGTCTAAGTTCTGGCACAGCTGACACAAAGACACATCTACTTCTTACCCACCTTAAACAAACACATAGTTATTATATTACAAATCACAAATGGAGGAAAACTTTCCTGGGGTCTAATATTGCCTCTATCAAACTATATCATGCTATTTTTGGGAAATGACTGAAACTTACACCTTATACCCCAGAACTGGCAACAGCTGTTAAAAAGAAAAAGTCTCTAGTTACATAGCCCTGGCTTCTGTTCATGTTGTGATTATTATTATAAGTCAAAAGTCTATAGCAATAAAAATGACATCAACAGGAACAACAATAACCATAATATGCACCAAATATTGTCTACAGCCATATTAACAGTGCATATTCATTGCAGGAAGGCAGGTGGGAAAACTTGGCCACTAGCTGACTCAATAAAAGGCCAATAAGGAACAAATCATGTTAGCCTTTCAACTTCCATCAGGTCACAAGGTACTCTGACTAGAAATTAAAATCTGGTTTACAACTTGAAAAATGAACTTCCAGGTCATGGTTAAGAAGATCAGTTAGCACTATATTGAAGAAAGATTTAAAAAAATAAAATAAACCTGTTTGGACCATAAAGAGATTATCGTACTTTTATTCATCTCAAACAAACAAAAAATTTTCAATTTTTGCTAAAGTAGGCAGCTTAATAGACCAATAAAGAAAAGGCAAAAGGCAAATCTGCATGCTTGACTAGCAAATGTTTTATTGTCTCTTGGGGGAAGAAAATAACATAGAAAAGACATATCATAATGTGAAACAACATGGAAGTTTGAATGCAACATCTGAAAAGAACCCTTAGATCAATCATCCTTAAATCTTTTTTTAATAAAATACATACTTGAACAATTACCTTCACTGAACTCTAACTTATTTTTTTTAAGTTATATAGATTCTTGTATAAATACATTATGTATATTAAAGCCATATACAAATATAGAAAAATTGAAAGGATTGGATAAAAATGTACTCAAGTAGCAATTCTAACAGTTTCTTTCTGAGAAAAATTACATTAGCCGTGCCCTGGCTTCAGGACATCCCACTTTGGAGACTACTTTGTAGAAATAGGAATTGGCTGAAGACAAAGTCACAGTCAGAAGAAAGAGCAACTTTGCATATACTATTCGTGAGCACATTTTGTGAGAGGGTGTTGTAAAGTAATAGTTATAGGATAACATTGTAAATGTATGAATAAAAAGATCCTTGTGCATCTGTAAAACCATATTACTTCTGTAATGAACTTCCTAAGAGTCACTGAAGATCAGGCAGGCCTAGCTTCTAACAAAGTCAGGGAGATGGTATGCATGATCTCAAGCAGTAATAATAATAATAATGCAGGAAATCCAAAGTTAGAATTCGTGATGTTCTAGACACCTCATGTGTCACTTGGTTATCTATCAGGAAAGTAAAACCTCATTAATGTCAACTCTTAAAATTGAAAATAGGGACGTCTCAGTGTTGGAGTGAACATTTACCTTCCTTACTATTTCTCCTTTAGGTAAGATAAATAGATATTAGGAAGAGGATTGTTTTAAAGAACTAAAAGAACAAATTGCCTCCTCAGAGCACTTGAGAAACTCTCATTCCCATATGAGAACATATTTACTAATGAAGCACCCCCCTCTATTGATGAAAGCAACAACCAAGCAATCCTTTTCTGGTCTAATTTAAACTATTGTGCACATTTGACAGAAATAAAATTGGATATATTTAAAATACTCCTTAATTGATTTTAGCTCACAAATTCTGCCTGGCATTTCCCTACTTCATTTAAAGTAGTGAGGTTTGTCGTATTAAACATGTCCTTGATGCAGGCATTGTGATGTTACCGGGTATGTTTTAGCCATAATAACTTATTTACTTAGAAAATATTTAAGTGCAGGAGGAATTGTAAAGGATCTGAAGACATATTTTAATTATTGCCAATCAAGCATTACCTAGAGGCACTGTGTAAACACATGCCTTTGTCTTATCATGATTCTACAAGTGCACAAAATAGAAGTGAAATTGTCCCATTTCTCAAGAGACTGAGGCCCCTTGAGATTTTCGGAGACCTTGAAAAGAAAGTATATAAGAAAGAGACTGTACATCCTACAATTATAAGTATTTGATCTAAAAAGTCATATGGCCTAAGATTAATGCAAAAATATTATGGACTGAGATTAAAACCAAATTGGTTGTGTATGCATTTACTTATCACCCAGTAGGCATGGCAGAACTCCATCTTATTATGTTTAAAAGTATAAATTTCAAATTTGTACGTCATATGGATGGAATGTATCCAGCAATAAATATGCAGTTTAGAGGAACCTTTGCAATGCTGTAGAATAATTTGGACAGCTGGTGTTATTGGTTGATCTACAAGGTTTTTGGTGTTCTTATCAATCTGCTCTTTTACACTTAATTTAAATTTAGTATAAATATTCACTGTTAAAAAAATTGAATTGGGGGAGAATGATCTCACATTTTAACTCAGGATATAAAACCAGAATATTAGCAGATGAAGTACATGGATAGGTGAGGTTTTATGGTTCAAATGGGTATGGAGACAAAGAAAGTGATAATTTGCTTTTGTTCATGCAGTCTTAGATGAAGGTCGAAAATGAAAAAGTTCTTCTAGTTGCCAGTTCTGTAGTGTACATGCTCTTTTTTATTAGAAAAACTTGTTAAATTACTAATAACATGTAACATTTGTTAAGCACTTTCTACTTTCCAAAGCATTTTCATGTATATTATCTCATAGCAGCCTTAGGAGATTAGAAGCAATTACATATAGCAAAAGGCAGTTTGGGTAGGTAATTTGGAGTGTTGTGAACCAGTCTTTAATCCTTTACTTTTCACATTATGGAATGAGGACTCTTTGTAGCAAATCAATAGTTGTAGTTTGAGTTTTTTATACAATGAATACTGAGTGGTTTTGTCCCTTTTGTATTTCCTGGATATATACTGTCATCATTTGGGCTAGAGTTAACTGGTGTGGTTTCTGCAGCCCTCGTGGCCTGTCTTCAGCAAGCTCTAACCGTATCGTTTCTCACACCCAGTGCAATAATGCTTACCTTGTATAGCCCCTGTGTGGCTACGGCTGTGTCATATGAGACTTATCCCTAGTGGGACTCCAACTCAATTGTATTAAATTCCTTGTTCAAATAGGCAGCATTTCTAAAGTGCTCTACAAGGTACCACAAGATCTATATAGGGCGAGAGAACAAAGGAGCAAGGACTGCCCAGGTTTTACATGGACTCTGTAAAGCTCAAAGGAAAAGATCTTTTCTGGCCACCTGGAACACAGAGAAACATTAAATTATTGTATCCAATGTGTAAAAAGGGAAGCCAAAAAGGAAAAATACTAGATAATATCTACTGAATAATGTATGAAAAATGGGGAGGGGGGTGCAGTGGGAATATGGGATAACCTCTTGAGGAAGATAGAGACACCATCAGGATCTTATGAGAGCCAATTAGCAAGCAAAGCCAGAAAGTGGGCAATGCTTTCATTTCTGAAAAGGCCAATAAGATGTCTTACCAATTACGAAACCTAAGAAAGGTAAAAATTCTTCAGGCAGAGAGAGCTGAAGATATACTGTTCTGTGGAACAGTATATCAGTTTTGCTCATACATCAACACAAAAATATCTATAGTTCTTTTCTAAATTTTATTATATATTTAGCACTGACACATCACTCAGCTCTGAATTGAGCTTATATGTCAAAATAGTGTAAATGCTGAATATTTATCTAATCAAAATTATAATATTCTTTTGGGAGACTTGGGGGTGATAGGAAAGTGCACACATGGTAGGTGAAGGGAAGTAAGGGATGCTACAGTCTAAGTACATTTCTCCCACAGTGAGAGGTCAATAAATCTTGTCTAAAATAGAAAATTCAAGAATTTGAATTATTTGGAGGAAAGAGTCAGCACAGTAATAATAGTTCAAAAAGATAGCTTTTGGATTGTTCAAGGGCATAAAGTTTCTGTTTTTTTATTTAATGTTTGGAAAGGTTTGGCATTTTAAGGGTAGGTGTAAGGAAAGAAGAGTTATCCCTATTTTTAATTTTGACAAAATAAAGTGTTACTGATGCAGACACTAAGTAATGAAGATTTGAAATGGGATTGAGATAGGGTCAATGCTTATAAGGTAGGAAATTGGTGAAAACCCACATGATCCTTACAAAGGAATCAGGGATTCTGGGAAAGAAAAGTGATTTAAAGAGTGACTAAAGATCTCATCCCTTATTGAAAAATCTCTTTACCACATTATAAATGAATAAGACAAAGTAATTTTTAGAATCCCTCCCCCCACAAAAAAATTGGTGTAACTCTTCAGAGCCTATTTTATATTTATATATCTTACTTTATATAATATTTTTATTCCATCATCTAATTTTTCTCATTTTTTACATTGTATAATGTATCTCTTGCCTGACCAGATGGCAGTGAATCAGCCAATAATCACGGAAGGCCTACCATGTGCACATCGTAATATATTAACATCCTAATGACTTATCACAGATCTGTTTCCAAAGCTCATAACCAATAATAAAAACATGGAGCTGACGTGGAAACAAGATGGCAAGTTCTGAAAATATCTTGTTTAACATTCCTGTTGGCCATCTGTAATGGACACTGTTCATTGCTTATCCCGTTTCCATTCCCCAGGTCTCCTTAATAGAACTTCAAATTTGTTCAGGTAACCACCCTTCCCCTACATAGTCCAAGTGCCTCATGGGAAGCCTGCCCAATCTCCAATCCAGAGGTGAGATTTGTTGGACCAATGGTAATATATCTCCTTGCCAGTGATGTGAGTGATTGGTTTAGATGTGGGCATGTGACCCAATTCTGATCAATAAGGTGTAAAGAGAGTTTCTGGCAATTTCAGAAAAACTTCTTGTTCTTCTGGCAAAGTAACAGGGTCTCCCCCCGCCTCTTTTTTTCTCTCTCCTAATAAAAGAGAACAAGACATCAAGTATCTCTGATTGCTATTGGCATCTATCGATATCCATCTATTACTCTGTGGACAATGGAGAAGACAGATGGAAATGCACCTTGATGGTAATTTTGAACCACTGGATGAATCAGTCTAAAGCCTACATACAATCTGAACTTCCTTCTGTATGTGTATGGTAGATTGAGTTATGTACCCCAGAAAAGACACATCCTTGATCTTGTTCCCATTTCTGTGGGTGTGAACCCATTGTAAATAGGGCTTTCAGAAGACATTATTTTCAGTTAAGATGTGACTCAACTGAATGAGGTTGGGCCTTAATCTTATTATTTATTTATGAAGAGAAAGCCACAAGGTGGAGCCAGAAGCTGGAAGTCAATGGAAACCAAAAGAGAAAGGAGAGGGCATTGCCATATGATGGGAAAGCTAAGGAACCCAAGGATAGCCAGGCAGCCAGAATTCCACCAACCCTAGAAGGAAGCAAGCTTTCTAGTTTCTGATACTGTGAGCAAATAAATTCCTGTTGTTAAGCCAACCTGATGTGTGGTATTTGTCATAGCAACTGGGGAATTAAAATAATGTGCTAATAGTTTCTTCTAAGTCATTATTAATTATGTTTTCTGTTATATGTATCCAACAGAATCTTAACTAATACTCTGTTAAAAGCAAAACTTTTCGTGCAAGTTAATATCTCACAGCCTAATTGAGAAATTCATGAACTGGGTAGCATCCCATTCAGAAAGTAGAAGGGAGCTCCACCGACGGATTGGAAAGAGAAGCTTATATAGAGTGAATGTGGAAGCAAGTGAGGAAATGTTCTGATTGGCTGGCATTACTATTGCATTTTACAAAGGGGATCTTACAGAGTGGGGAGCAGATGTACATAGATTAGTGTGTGTTTTGATTCCCTAGGCTGCTCAAACAAAGACCATGAAATGGGTCAGGTTAAACAATGGGAATTCATTCATTCATAGTTTGAGGCTGGGAAAAAGTCCAAATCAAGCCATCATCAAGGCGATGCTTTCTTCCCAAAGACTGGTGTTCTGAGGCTGACTGCTGGTGATCCCTGGCACCTCTGTCACATAGCAAGGCACATAGCAGCATCTTCTGGTCTCTCCCTTCACTTCCAGGTTCAGCCTCTTGCATTCTGTGGCTTTCTTTCTCTGTGTATGGATTCCATTCCACTTATAAAAGACTCCAGTAATAAGATTAAGACCCATCCCGATTGAGCTGAGTCACACCTTAACTAAAGTAGCCTTATCAAAAGGTCCTACTTACAATGAATTCACATCCACAGGAATGGATTAAATTTAAGAACATGTTTTTTTCTGGGGTTCATACAGCTTCAAACCAAGACAGTGTGGTATGTCCAAACTGATAAGCTATCTCTGCAGGACTGAAACCAGTTTATCACAAGGTGTTGCCTATTTGCAGTTCAGTAGGGTATATTCCATTGTTCTGTTTTCTCGGAAAGCCCCTGAAGGTTACTTGTTTTTATCTTCTGGAAGAGCCTTTCTCAGAAAGGGGTCCCTCCTGGCAATGCCCAATGCAGCTGGCCGTTTTACTTTACTTAACAACTCAAACTGATATTTCTTAGAATCATTAAAAGTTGTAAACTCAAAAGCAGCTCCATTTCGAGCTTTTCTCCTGTCATTTTTATGTAACGTGAGAATTTAGGACTTGAATAAATACTACAAATGCTACTCCTTGCACACACACAAGCATAGTGTTAAGAAAGTTTGTGGGAGTGTGGGTATGTTATGATGCCAGAGGGAGCAAAGCATCCATAATTTAGAGAAAGTATTCTGGAGATTATATGGGAACTAGGAAAGGCACAATGAATAGCTGATTGATTGTAATGGAGGCAATAGGAGCAATGGGAAGAGGAGGTCGCTTGAGTAAAGGCTTGGAAGTTGAAGCTTAGAATAGTCTATAAAGTACACTATTACTATTTGAAACACTAGTATTTCCGATCAATGTAAAGTTATAAAAAATTGTTTAATAAAAGTATGAAAGTTCACAATCTATTCATTTTTCAAGTTTTAGGTTTTTAATTTTTTTCTAAGATAGAAATTCAGTTTAAAGAGTCAGATAATTCAATAAGATTTGTTATGAAGAATTACAGCTTTCCATTCTCCTACCCTCCTCTAGAGGAAACCACTTGTGCTGGTTTAAGTCTTTTGTGGACCCCAGAAAATCCTGTTCTTAAAGCAAACCCATTCCTGTGCCTGTAAACCCATAGTAGATGAGAACTTGTGATTAGATCGCTTCAATTGAGGGTCTTTGAATAGATTGTGGGACCCAGGGTTGGTCTTACTCCTTTTACTGGAGTCCTTCATAAATAGAGAAATAAAAAGTTGCAGACACAGAAAAAAGCTGCAGAAACAGAGAAACTCCAAGAGGCTGAGAGAGAGGTCCTGGAGGCTGGAGGCTGGAATCAGCAGAGCACAGAGGCATGGGAAGAAGCCCCTGAGATGAAAAAAGTGACGAGGATGGGAGGAGAGAAGAGAGATGAGCCATGATCCTGATCACCAACAGCTGAACTCAGGGAGAAAGTAAACCTGGAGGAGAAAGCAGAGATTCAGACCTACAGAGCCACCATCGTTTCTTGCCATGAGGCAGGAGTCCAGGATCACCAGCAGTTGACCTTTGGTGAGACAACATCTCTGATGATGCCTTGATTTGGACATTTTCACAAGCTCAGAACCATAAGCTTTTAACCTAATAAATTCCCATTGTAAAAGCCAACCCATTTCTAGTATATTGCTCCCAGCAGCCTTTTGAAAAATAAAATACCACCTTTATTTCTTTTAGCTGTTTTCTCTAAATAAATCAATTTTTAACATTTTCAAAATCAGACA
>JAQZBX010071825.1:0-15167 GCA_029593785.1 Cabassous unicinctus | reverse complement strand
GGAGGCGGGCCCCGGGCTGAGTCTGGGCTGTGGGCAGAGGGAGCCTCTGAAGTCTTGCTGGAGGGAGGCTCTCTGCTTGTGGACTTGTGGACTGCCTGCCGCACTGGAAGGGCAGCTCCACGCAGGCAGGACTTCGTCCCTCTCATTCTCCCACATCCTCCCATTGCCTAGGTGGCATTTCAGGAGTTAAAAAGGAAGGTGGGAAACGACAGTGGAAGTTTGGAAAGTCGGGTACAGGGAGCTGAGTGTAAAGAGCCCCAATGCCCTACAAAGCCGTGTGTGTGGCTTCCAGACTGAGGGAGACGGGAGTCCCCGGAAGCCTTCCTCCTGAGAGGCAGAGGAGGGGCTGCCCGCGGGCCCAGGGGTCAGGTCACGCCAACAAAGGGCAGCGCGGAACTGAAAGCCTGGCCTCTGGCCTGCTCGGCAAAGATCTCCGCCCCTGCCTTCCGCCGGCCACACCAGCCCGGCTGGCTGTGGAAATGGACCCCTCCCATGCTGGGCCCGGCCGGAATCCCCCAGGAATCTGGGTCTTGAGCAGAGAAGGAAGACCCTCTGATGGCAGCACCCAGGGGTGTCTGTGCTCGAGCCTGGCCCTGCCCTGGATTCTGACAGTCCCCACAATGCTGAGCCTGGTCATTGGTTTCCGTTGCTTGTAGTCAAAGGCCCTGAACTGACACAGTGACCAGGCGCCAGGCGCTCGGGACACCGGAGTAGTGGCCGCCCTGCCGTCAGATTGGTCTGTGCCTGCGCCCAGCCCTCTGGCCGCACCCATGCCCACAGCCAGGCCCCAACCAGTGGACTCCCGCCCCCAGCCCACGCTCACCCTCCTCTCACCCCAGCCCCACTCTTTTGCCCTCAGTTGTGCTGCTTTTCTTTTTGAGTCAGAGAGCCCTCTGAGACTCTGATGAAAAGACACTGCCTCTTTTCTCAGAAAAAGTCACGTACACTCATGCCTGTCCACAAAATAGTGCCATTGCAGCAGGTTCAGGGACTCCCAGAAGCCTGTCTCCAGCCCCCTGTGGGTCTAGGTTGAGGAGCTGGGAGCCTGGCACTCAACACTATTTCAGGTTTGGCTGGAACCCTGGCACCAGGCATTCAACCGTCTTTCAGACTTGGCCATTGCTTTGCTTCCTCGCTCCCCCATACGCTGTAATCTCAAGTCGCACTGCTGGCTGTTCCCCAAACCTGCCTCCCTCTGCACCCCAGCGTCATGCCTTTCCTGAGCCCTTTCACACACGGAGCCTGATCGTCAAGAAAATGTCTATGAACCACAATGTTCACTGCGGCATTACCTATAACCGCAGAAAAATGGGTCCAAGCTAAACGTCCAGTAAGAGGGCAAGTTACGTACACTAAGATACACCCTCAGCGGAGTATTAGGCAGTCAGCAAAAATAATGTCTATGAAGGTGATTCGATAACAGGGAAAAGTAGGAATTTGACACTAAGAACAGCAAGAAACGTAGTCTAACTAGTGTGATAATGATTATGTAGAAAGATGTTTAGGCACAGAAAAGATTTGAAAGGTAATAAGCAAAATTGCTTCTGCTATAGGGTTAAATGAGAAACAGGATGTAAGGCTGTATGAACTGTATGATCACTGTACACACTCTCGCACACTCACACACATTCTGGAGGAAAAATATAACAAGATGCTAGCAGCTACTTTCTCCAGGTAGCAGAACCATGGATATTTCTTCTCCTTTTCCCTTTTATGTATTTTTCTTTTAGGGTGTGTATGACATTTACATGGCCCAGATAAACTTACATTCTTAAGGTTCCACTTTCTAAAAATCTGTGACTAAAATGGAAATTATGGACGAAATACTTGGACTTAGCCAATTTAAAATGATTCCCGGGTAGGGTGGGGTGTGTGTGGGGGGATAGATGGAGCACAGGGCAGTTTTAGTGCAGTGACACTGTTTGGTCTATACCATCATGGTGGATTTGTGACATTACCCATTTGACACAACCCACAGTACTGTACAAAATAGTGAGTGAACCCTAAAGCAACTTTAGTTACTAATAATGTATCAATATTAGATCATCAATTGTAATTGATGTACCACACTAACCCAAGATGTTAATAATCAGGGAAATTGTGTGTGTGTGGGGGGCAGTATATGAGAAGTCTGTACTTTGCGTGATTTTTCTGTAGACTTAAGAATAATGTTTATTACTAAAAGTCAAAAGGATTCCCGACGACCCCATCCTTGGACGATGAAGCATCCCGCCAGTCTGCCCAGCCCTGCTCCTGCCTCCCGCCGCGCACTCACCGCCTCCTGGCCAGGTCGGCCTGCTCCCCGCCGCCTTCACTGCCCACGGCACTGTCACTGCCCGCGTCCAGCGCGGCCAGCAGCTCGGGCTGCCAGGCTGCAGGCAGGGCCACGGCCAGGAGCCGGCGCAGTGTCCCCCCGGGCACCGCGGCCAGTTTTGCGAGGTAAGATGCCAGCTGCAGCTCCTAGGGTGGTTAACAGAAGGAGGTCAGGCCCTTGCTGCCTCGAGCCTTGGGGAACAGCGCTTTTTCATGACGACATTCTCGGGACATTTTGTCCCAGATTGGTAAATATTTTAGGAGCTCGGTCTTGGAAACCTGTTCTCAAATTTGCAGACCTGTCAGAAAAATGTATTTCGTCAGCAGCCTTGGATCCACAGGACATCTTCAAAGGCTCCATCCGTCCCTTCCAATGACACTCAGCTCGCTCGGATGGTGCCCGAATCACCACAGAAAAAGCCTGGCCTGCAGCGGGCCAATGGCCACCGCCCTCCCTGCGTTCCCGAGGCTTGGAAACAGCTGAAACGTCCCCCAAGAGGGGCACCCTTACAGAAACCATGCTATGCACAAACCACGGAATATGCCCTGCAAGAAAAGAGAACCACCCGGGTGCGTCCCGGGGGCAGACCGCTGCCTGAAAGCAGCCCGTCTCCAGAGGTCGCGTTCTGTGCCATTCCATGCATAGAACATTCTCCAAACGGCAAAATCTAGAGATGGAGAGCAGGATGGTGGCGAGGGGTCAGGGATGGCAGTGGGGGGGGTGAGGGTGGGGGTGGGGGTGCCTATAAATGCAGGGATCGCACAAAGGAAATCTGTGTTGGTAGAATAGTTCCGTCTCTTGATTGTGGTGGTAATTATGTGAAGTTACGTGGATAAAATGGCATAAACTATACACCCACTTTATCCCAATGTCAATTCCCTGGTCTCGATGCATTGTATAATAGTTTTGTTAGATGCAAGCATTGGGGGAAATTGAGGCAAACAGAGAAGGGGAGGACACGGGACCTCCTATGAATGGAAAAGTGTCTCAAAATAAAGAGGTTTTAAAGTAAAGAGTGCAGGCTCTGTACTCTGGAAAACCCGCGTTGAGTGCCCAGCCCTGCTGCAGGGAACTGTTTCCCAAAGTCCTTGCTTCTCTCTGTGCCTCAGCTTCCCCACCTGGCCGATGGAGGTAGTGAACATCCCTGCATCAAGAGCAAAAGGGGCAGGGCAGGTAAAACTGCTCTGCGCTGTGAGGACACAAGCAACAGCCCCTTCTCCCACTGTGAGGTGGGCTTGCCACCCAAGCCAGGCCAATCGGAGACCTTCCCTGGGTTTCATACAGCAAAGCCGGGGGAGAGAAGCACTCTCTGCTGGACGCCGAAAAGCCATAAGCTCAGGGCTACCAGCTGCCAACGTCCCCCTCTGCAGGCGAAAAGCCTGTTAGTGAACAGAAAGAAAAGGAGGAGAGGTGGAGAGGCAGGGGCACCCAGAGAGAGTCCTCGTGCCCCTATCTTGGGGGATCTACATTCCTTTTTATGCCCAAACTAGTTTGAGTTTGATTTCTGTCTCTTATACCCAAATAGAATTCCGACTTTACAAGACACCTAGGTGACAAGCGGCAGGCCCCCAGAGAGTTGTGGTGGTGGCCTCTTTATGAGTTTCCTGTGGCTGCTGAAACCTTCGTGGCTTGGAGCAACACACACCTATTCTCACACAGTTCTGGAGCTCAGCAAGCTGCAGACCTCCAAGAGCAGTCTCACTGGGCGAAAGCTGGCAGCAGAGCCAGCTCCCTCTGGAAGCTAGAGGGGAGAATCCACCTCTTTGCCTCGTCCAGGTTCTAGAGGCCTCCTGCTTTCCTTGGCTTGTCACCCCTGATTCCATCTCCAAAGGGCATCACTCGAGTCCCTGCCTCTGTTATCACGTCGCCTGCTCCTCTGCCCCTGGCCCTCCTGCCGTCCTCTCATGAGGGCCCTTGCGGTTACCTGGGGCCCACCTGGATGACCTCCCCTCTCAAGCTCCTTCCCTCCATCCCACCTGCAAAGGCCCTTTAGCCAGGTAAGGCCATAGAGGGGCCAAGGATGAGCACGGGCGTGTTTGGGGAGCTGCTATTCAGCCGACCACAGCATAACTGGTATATTTACTGATTTACTCACTTAACTAACTGCGATAAGAGCCCTTTTAGGTCCCGGGCCCCATTCCAGCCACAAGAGACAGAACAGTGAGTAAAACAGACCAAGTCCCTGTTTTCAGGTGAAAGACACTGAAAGTAAACATACAAGCGTAAGATAAACACTCTACCGGTATCAGGTAGTGGGAAGGGCTAGGAGGAAAACCAGGGCAGGTAAGGGGCAGAGCTGGGGTGGCTGATATTTTAGAGGGGGACCAAGGAAGGTCAGCGAGGAGGTGACATCAGAGCAGAGGCCTGGATGCAGCGAGGAAGTCAGCCGTGGGACCGCGAGGGGAAGCCATTCCAGGCAGAGGGGAAGTGAGGGCAGAGCCTCTGAGGTGGGGACGCGCTTGGTGGGCTTGAGGGAGAGCAAGGGAGACCCGTGTGTGAGAAGGGGTGATGGGGCAGGAGGTGGGAAGGTGCTGGGGATCGAATCGTGTCCCCCACAAAAGACATGTTCAAGTCTTGACCGTGTTCCTGTGGGTGTGAACCCATTTGTAAGTAGGGCCCTTTGAAGCCGGTATTATCAGTTAAGGATCTCTGAAGATTCTATTTAGCTGTGCCCAAACGGAACCAGGGTGGGCCCTAGTCCATATGACTAGAGGCCTTAAAAAGAGAGAAAACTTGGACACCATCAGAAAAGCCTTAGGAAGACGCCAGAAGCCAGGAAAAGCCAGATGGTAGGGTGAGAGATGGCGGGGAGACGGAGGACTGCCGTCTCCAGGTGCTGCCGGTTCTCGGAGGAAGCAGGGCCCTGCCGCCATCTTGATTCTGGGCTTGCAGCTTTCAAAACGGCGAGACGGTGAGTGCTGGTTGTTTAAGCTGACGCTGTGTGGTGTTTATCAAGGCGGCTCTGGCAGACTAAGACAAAAGGTCGGCAGGTCAGGCACATGGGCCCTTTTAACCGTGGCAAGGATTCAGGCCTTAATCTTCAGTGGAATGGGATGTCATTGCAGGAGGTTAGGATCATTCGGGGTTATGTGGAAAGCAGACCAGCTGCAACAAGAGTATCAGGGAGAGAGCAGCCTAGACGAGGGAGGATGGCAGCTTGAACAAAAGTGGTTGAGGGGAGGTGGTAAGGCATTTCACTGAGAGAAAGAGAGCAACGAGGCATGAGCCGCTGGGTAAATGGAGGAGCCACTTCCTGACAGGGGCTGGGGAGAGGGAAGGGATGTCAGCCCTCTCCAGCTCTGTTTGGACAAATTAAGCCTAAGTGCCTCTTAGATGCTCTAATGGAGATGCCAAGTCAAGAGGCACAGTCAAGTCTCGAGTTCAGGGCAGAGGTCAGGTCTGGAGAGAATGAGGAAGGAATCAATGTGTAGGTGAGACCAGCAAGGGACTGAGGGCAGAGAGAGAGGAAATGAGGTCCCAGGATGGCATCCGGGCATCCAACACCAAGGGCTGTGAAGAAGGGCAGCGGGGAAAAGGGGGCCAGAGGAGACACTGCAGTGGGTAGGAGGGAGCCAGGAGTCTGGGGTACTAGAAGGCAAGGAGAGGCCAGATTCAAGAAGGACGGCTTGATTTACTCGGTCAAGCGCCCCAAAGAGGTCAAGAGAGTCAAGCTCAGGGACTTGACCACTGGATGTGGCAACTGGAGTCCCTTATAACCTCCATACAAGTGCTTGCAGGGAAGTTATGGGGAAAAGTGTCCTAAATACCAAACCTGTTTACTTATGAGCCCTCTGTTGGGGATAGTTCAGGTCCCAACCTCTGGTGCCATGGGAGTAAACCCATTTATAAACTGGACCTTCGACGATGTTGTTAGTTAAGGTGAATGAGGGTGGGCCCTCATCCAAGAGGGCTGAAGGCAACTGGACAGAGAGAGACAGAAGCCACAGGGGGCAGCCAGAAGCTGAAGTCAAGTAACCCGGAAGAGAAAGGAGAGGATGCTGCCATGTGCACTGTCACGGGACAGGAAAGCGAAGGACCAAGATCACTGGCAGCCCCAGGACGCCACCGTTCTTCTGAAAGAAAGCATCGCCTTGCTGATGTCTCGATGTTAGACTTCTAGCGTCAAAACCGTGAGACAATAAGCCGACCCATTGTGTGGTATTTTGTCTTCCAAGACCTGATGCCTCCTCTTGACACCCGCCACACTGACCTGGGCGTTCTCACCTGGACGTCTCCTGCTGGCCCAGGCCACTGCCCCCTGCATGTGCCTCCTTCCACCCAGAGTGACCTTTCCCCCAAACTGCTCTCCTTGGGGCTCTAACTCACCTTCCTGGACTCCGCACAATGGTCAACATTTCTGGAAACCTTCCCTGACCCCACATTCAGGGACGTGAGCCCCTCCCTTATCCATCTCACAGGCCGCCCACTCTGGAGCTGAGGTGGGAATCAGAAAGAGCCTGGGCTCAAACCCGAGCTCCAGCTCTTAGTGGGAGTGTGCATTTGGGCAGGAATGCACTTGTGTGGGATCTGTCTCTACACGGGACTGGTCACAGAACCTGCCCACGGCGAGATAATGAGCGGAAAGGTTTTGCACAGGGTAGACACTCTCTTGCAACTACCTGTAAAGCCCAGGGCAGCTCTCACAGGAGAGAAGGACCAGGGAGTGCTCGCTTAAACTCATGCTGACACTTTCAATGCTGAAGTTGTCTTCTTGTTTGGTGTGATTAGCAGAGAAACGGGATGCCCAAGCCCCACTCCCTGGAATCTGTGAATGTATGAATTTACCGGGCCAAGGGCACATTGAAGATAGTATTAAGATTTGGGACCTTGAGATGAAAAGATCTTCTGGATTATGAAGGCAGGTCCAACCTCATCATATGAGACCCTTTCGGGCTGTGGTGGGTCAAGGGACATGTGACAACAGGAGGGTCGGAGAGATAGGATGCTGCTGGCTTTGAAGATGGCAGGGGGTCAAGAACTAGAGCCTGGGAATGGTCCTCAGCCGCCCGTCAGCCAGGGAATGGACACCTCTGTTCCACAATTGCAGGGAACCGAGTTCTGCCCACTACCCGAGTGTGGAGGAGCCAGCCTCCCTGGAGCCTCCAGAAGGGCAGGCAGCCCTCCCACACTGTTACCTCCTGCCTGGGGACCATGCTTCCGGCCCCCAGAACTGTAAGACCATCAGCACGTGTTGTTTGGAGCCACTAAGTGTGGTAATTGGCCACAGCAGCCACAGGAAAGCGAATACTTTTGGGGAGTGTGGCTGGGGACGGCCAGGGCGTGTTCTGCTGCCTGGAGCCCCCAAAGCTGTCCCAATGCTCTTCTCCCTGCTGACTTGCTTCTTGGATGGTGGGAAATAAGGACTGGCCTCCCAGCCTCCCTCGTGACCAGGCATGATCCCGAGCCAGGATTTAAGTCAAGGTCGACTGCAGGGATTTGGGGGGCATCTGCTTTCTTGAAAAGAAAAGGACCATGTGTTCTACCTCCTCCCTTCTTCTGGCCCTGCTCACAGACACGATGGCTCAAACTGCGTGAGAAAGGCAGACAGACAGGCAGATAAACAGCTCTGAGGTCACCAGACCCTGGAAGCACGGTGTCTCCAGACCTCTTGTTAAGCTGCTGTCAGAAGTCATGTTTCCTGATGGTTCGAGAGACCATGAAGCTAGGGAAGCCCATGTCAGGTTGCACATGAAAGTTGACTAGTAGCAAGAAGCCAGGCAAGGAAGCACACATGGCTACGTGCACACAGCCTGGGGCTGTGGCTCAGGACGGGAGCTGGGGCTGCTCTCTGCCAGGAATGAGAAGGATGCAACCTCATCTCTGGCATCCCCCTGGCCTCCTTCTCTGGCCAGTTTTCTCTTACCAACTTGGTTGCTTGTGGGACCGACTTCTGTGTCCCTCTCTTTAATTAACCCTATTTGAGAATGAGAGGAGGAAGATGTTGGGTGTCTGCAAATCACAGAAAAGAAACCAGTCAGGGCAAGGATGTCGTCATTGTCGCTGCAGCTGCTACCCCTGATTAAATGTCCTCTGTGTGCCGGGCCCCGGGTCAGGGGCTTCTCCTAACCCACCCAGCTTTCCCCAGGTTTGCTGTCATCCCCATGCTACAGGGGAAAAATTGACTTGGAGAGGAAGCCTGGCAGGGGCTGGACCCAAAACATGCTAGCATGTCTTTACCTGGCCATACAGGGTCAGAAAGGTGTCGATCTCCATATTTTCCAGCAAATCTTCAAGCACAACACTCTTCTGTTGCTCTTCTCTCAAACTGGAGTGAAAATAAAATGGACATGAGTCCAGTTTTGTTACAAAGGGGTAATATGAGAAGCACAAATCTAATCCACGTTATCTTTTTATTTGTATCCATCATTTTATTTTATTCATCAGAAGAGAGGCCCAGAAGAGGCTTACTTCTTCCTGACTAGACTGCTTGGCAATGATGTATTTTTTATTGAATCACATCCTCCACAAAGATGTTCAAGTCCAACCCCTGGCCCAGTGGATGTGAACCCACTTGTAAATAGGAAATCTGAAGATCCTATTAAGATGAGGCCAGATGGAATCAGGGTGGGCCTTCATCCCATCTGGCTGGAGTCCTTGTAAGCAGAGGGAATTTGGACGCAGCGGTAAGAGACAAACGGGGTCATGTGACAGAAGCAGGGACTGAGTTGTGGATGGCCAGCAAGCCAACGCCAGACTGCAGAGAAAGCACGAGCCAGTCTCGCCAAAACTGACACACTGAATCCCTGCTGTCCAAGCCAACCAGTTGGTGGTATTTGTTTTAGCAGCCCTGGCACACTGAGCCGTACTGTAACGGAGCAGGCTCACCAGGAGGGAGGGCTCCTCAAGGTGGGGCATTTCCTGGGAGCCAGTGGAGAGTTTTCTGTGGCTCTGCAGGGCGATCTGTAGTCCTACTAAGAAAACTCCGTGTCAGTCATCACGTGCTCAAGAGGACAAAGATGTGGGTCTCCAAACACCTTTTCCAAGGATGGTCCCGGCTCTGAACACAGACTGGGTGGCACCTCTTTTTGGGAAGGCCCACGTCAGGCTTCCTCAACTCCTCACCGGGGCGTCCACCCCACCTGTCCCTTGGATGATTAGAGTTGGCACCATGGGTCTTCTGTCCCGCATCCTTGCTGATCAATACAACACAAACTCTCCCCAGGTGCAACTCACATCAAAAGCTGACTCCCCAACAATCTGCTGCAGGGAGTCACGAGTCTCACATACTCTAAGATCCCAGCCGAGATCTGGCCAATGGCATCTCTGAGCATCGCCTCCAGCCACGGGGCTTCAGCGCCTCACACAGTTATTTCGAGAGAACCAAACTGCACTTTGATGGTTTATACAGAAAAGCACAATCAAATAAATTAAGTTCACCTGTAACGTCACCACCCCGAAACCACACCTAATAAAATTGGTCTACATCCCTCCAAAGGGTTTTCGTGTGCATTTTTAAAACTGGAATCACAGTGTATCTAGTTTGCATGCCCTCCCTTCCCCATTATTATACACAAGGTAGAAAACTATGGAGCTGTTAAAAATTGTGTTTACCAAGCGTTCATAATGACACAGGCAAAGGCTGATTGTGTAATGCTAACTGAAAAAGAATGCAAAGAACAAAAAGAGAAGAGGGGTTCTGTCTGTTTTATAATAGAAGGCAGAATAGAAAATGTCATGCTCATGGTGAAATCTGAGTAAGGCTGCTGGTAGTTTAGGTCATTGCATCGCGCCAATGTCCCTGCTCAGGACTTGACAATGTACCTTGGTTACAGTGGGCAAAGCTGGGTGGAGAGTGGGACCTCTCGGTACCGTTTTTGCAGTCCTTGTGAGTCTAAAATTATTTCAAAATAAAAAGTTTTAGAAAATATCATGTTTAGTAAACTCCCAATGACATTAAAAAAGAAAAAGAAAGCCTAAGAAGATGTCAGGGAAGAAGAAGGACACTACAAAGGTAGCAGCTCTGGCCTGGGAGCCCAGGTGGGCAGTGCCAGGCTGCGTCAGGGAAGCCGGGTTCCCCCAGGCCTGCAGTGGCCTAGAGAGGCAGGGCCACAGGCGCTTGGCTCACCTCTGCTGGTGCTGCTCCAGTAACGTCTGGCTCTTGCTCAGGGCTCGCCACAGGACAGAGGAGACCTGCCTTTCAGAGGCCACCTCCCCAGGCTCGCTCGACAGCCCGGGGCCCTCGGCCAGCCACTGCTGCCAGCTCTCCAGGGCCTGCTGCTGCTGGGCGGCCTCCTGGCGCACCAGCTCGTCCTCCAGCTTCCTTTCCAGCTCCTGGAGCTCCTGCACAGAGGGGGTAGGGGGTAAGTCCACCACAGAAGGCAAATGGGCCGCGGGACAAAAGCCCACCTCCTTGGCAAGGCATCCAAAGTCCGGCATGACCTGGTCTTGAATACGTTCCCCATCCGGCCGTGCCAAATTGTGTGCTGTGGCTGCACCACGTCCTCACTCTTTCCACGCCTTTGCACATGCTGATCCACTGGCTGTAGCGCCCTTCCCTGCTTCCCTGACCAATGTCAACTCTTCTTTCAAGTTCTGGCTCCAGAAGAACCTCCTCAGTGAAGGACTTGTGGACTCCCTCTCCTCCATGCTCCCACTCCCGCCCACTATATATGCCCACAGTTTAACAGACACCTGGGGACACCCATGGACCTTCTGCTGGAGGCTGAGCTGTCTCAAGCAGGCTACGTCTCTCCACCTCTCTTGCAGCACGTGGCACAGTGCTGGGTGGTTAGCACCTACCGCTAACGTTGTGGAGTGTCTGCATGCATCCATGGTGGATGGCGGTTATTCTGGAACATGCTGGAACATAGCAACCGTGGCCAGCCTGTAGTATTTACAGTGTGCCAGGCACTGTTCTAATCCTTTACATATATTAGCCTCATTTAATCCTTACAACCCTGCGGGATACATACTCCTATTTTCCACGCTTTACAGATGAGGAAATTGGGACAGAGAGGGCTAACATAATTTGTCAGGTCACACAGCTGGTAAGCAGGGAACCCAGAATTTGCGGCCAGGATTGCTGGCTGCAGGGTTTGTGCTCTCAACCACGAGGCTATGCTGCCTCTCATTGGCCAAGGAGAATAAGTGCATTCTTTAGGCCATGTGGCTCAGATAGTCTGGACATGAGAGTCTGTCCCAGCTTCTCCTGCTTCTCAGGAGGGTAGGCAAGAGGGCTTCAGGGTTCGTAGGATGCAAACACACTTAGCCCATCATTCACCAGATTGACAGGGGCGGGGATGGTGGCCTTGGATGCCCTCATCTGCAGATAATGGTCCTTGATCCTCTTAAATCTGTGCAAAATGGTCTCTTTCTGCAGAGGGGCCAGAGTTTGCATCAAGTTCTCAAAGTCCCAAAAAGGCTTGGAGACACTACTCAAGACAGAAGAAAAACCAGCCAGAGGGGCAAAGTGAGGTCATAGCCTGGAGAGGCTTGTAGCCAAGCCCAGAGCCACAGGAAAGCTTTGAATGCTTCCAAGCAGGGGTTTCTAACGTGGTGAGATTCGTGATGATGAAGATCCCTCTTGCTGCAGAAAATGGAAACAGAACTGGAGACAGGGTTTCCAGGAGCACTAAGGTACATTTTCCCCAAATGAGTTTTCAGTGGTGTGCTCTGTCAAGCTGTCTGCAGCACCAGGGACCTGGGCCAGGGGTGACTTCTATGGAGATGCCGACCCCAGCCCACTGCATGGGGAAGGGTAGGCTTAACTGTGCCTGGCGCTGCCACCAGAAAACATGGAGGGGCACAAAGCCTACCACAAAACAGCTTGTTTTTCAAGCTACCAATGAGCTTTGGTTAGGAACAGACAGAAGACGGACGGATGGATGGATGGATAGATGGATGGATGGACAGAAGGATGGATGGATAGGTAGATAATGATATATAGACAGATAGATGATAAACAACAGATACAGAGAGTTCCTGGCATTTTGGTAGGTATGAGGGATTCAGGGGTACATGAGATGTGGCCTCCAGACTCTGGGAACGCACAGACAGCTGTACGCACCTGTTACTGTGGTGGCTAATGGCTGTGATCTGCTATCCCAGGGATTTGGAACAGAGGGTTATGGAAGCACAGAGCCAGGAGAGACCAAATCTGCCTGGAGGAACCACAGATGGCTTCATGGAGGGAGCAACATTAGGACTTGTCATAAGACGCAGTAGGTGCTTGCAAGGGGGTGGGGTGGAAGTATTCTAGGCAGAGGGTCCTTCAAAGGGACAGTGGCATGACTGTGACTCAAGTGTTCCAGCAGCAGGGAGAAGGTCCAGAAGGCTAAAGTGCAGGGTCTGAGGGAGGGCGTGGTGGGAGGTGAGATTTTTAAATGAGGAGCTGGGAGAGGGGGCTGTGAGGGACCAATTTTAATTTTCCAGAAAGATCCCCTCTGGCTTTGAGGCAGGCAGGGTGGACACTAGCCAGGAGCATGGGCCTTGGAGACAGAGGGCCTCGGCTCTGCTTTCCAGCTGTGGGACGGAGGAGAAGTGAGGAACCTTCCTCTGCCTCAGCTCCCTCACCTGCGAAATGGGCATAATAATCTCACGGGGCTGTCGGAAGGTATAAATGCTGAACACAGTGCCATGGACAGGATGAGAACTCAGCGTTAGTTAAAATCAACGTTATTTCTATTTTTCAGGTCTAGATGTGTCAGAGCAGTGAAGCTGGGCAGCTGAATGCAGAAACGAGAAAACTCTCAGGCATAATCCATAACTGGGCGACCAGCGGCACATCAGGGGTCAGGCAGAGGGAAGAACGGAGGAGACCCTCAGGTTTTGGGCTTGGGAGAGGGGGTACACAGCAATTTAAAACAAAATGAAAACGCAGCGGGTACAGAAGTCGGGGGTCACAGAGTCAGTTACCAGCAAGTCCATCCTATTTCAGTTTGTCCATCCTTGCCACTTGCCATTTGATCCCATGAGTCCTTGAATACGTTTCAATTTCACCAAATGAGTCCAAATATTTCATCAAATTAGGTGTACTTGGTACAATTTTCTTAGGAACCATTTCTTCTAAAGCATTTCATTTCATGAGATTTTAAAAAAATTTTCTGAAAAGTTTAACAGCTTAAAAGCCCATTCACAGTGGGAAAGTGGTTAACACTGAATGAACAAATTGCAGAATCAAGGTCTATTATCTGGAAAAAACCAACAGGCTTGTCTTCCCGCAAATGCGGTGAAAAACCTGCATAATATCCACTGTCTTAGCTTCAGTTTAATAATATGACGCCATCTGATTTTTTATTAGTTACTCCCAGTGCAGGACACAGCAGCTCTTCTATTCTGGACAAACTAGAGACAGAAGGCAGTGATGTTACTCAAGAAGGCTCTAAGGTACAATTGAAAAGGTATGTGTTGTTCTCCCTGCCTAGTAATAGAACTCAGGTGCTCTCAAGTAAAAGGGGACATTGTAGGGCTGGACCAGAGTGTCTCCCAGGCACCTCCCATGAGAAGACAGACGAGTTGTGGATCAAGAGCCAGAAGCCTCCAGCGTCCTTATTCTGCCCTTAACTAGTTAGTTCAATGGCCTTGCACCTGCCCGCCCTTCCGAGGGCCTCATTTCCTCCACCTGTAAGGTGGGCAGAGGTCCACCTCCACGTTACCACTTCTAAGTGTGAGGGTAATTGCTGGGGTGGGGGTGGGGGTTGTGAAATATATTTTAGAGGTTGCCTTCTAGTCTTAATTTGGTGAGGAGTTTTATCTTTAATGGATGTTGAACTCAAATACCTCCTCTGTGTATACGGAAAAGGACCTTTGTTTTTCCTCCTTTAAACTGGTGGAATTTTTAAAATGGATGTTCTAAGGTTGAACCAAACTTATATTCCTGGGATAAACTCAAACTGACCATGATGTCTTTTTTTATACATGGCTGGATTATGTTTACTGGGATTGCTATTTTTTTTTGCTTACAAATTTTACATTTATATTTATGAGTGAGCTTAGCAGCAATTGTTCTTCCTCATTCTATTCATGTTGGGTTTGGGAGTGGGTCAAGGTTATCCGAACTTAATAAAATTAGCTGAGGAACCTTCCCTATTTTTCTTATCTCAGGATAATTTGTATATTACTGGAAAATTTTGCTATTTGAAAATCTGAAGGAACTCACCTATAAAACAATTGAGGTTGAGTCTTTTGTGTGTGTGAGAAAAATTTCACCTACTGAACTAATTTCTTTAATGGTTTAAAACTACTTGAGTCAGTTTTACAGTTGTCATTTTTCTAGGAACTTTTCATTTTTCAAATTTATCTGCATTAACTTATTTTAAAACGCATCGATAGTTATATTGCTTTTTATAATCCTGATAATATTTACTAGTCCCTTACCTCCTTTTAAAAATGGTGAGCCTTGCCAAAGAGTTCTATATTTCATTAGAATTTGTTTTAAAAATCAACTTTTCACTTTATTGATTCTTTCCATGTCATTTTTTGTTTTAATTTATTTATTTATGCTCTTATCTTCCTTCCTTCTACTTTCTACAGGTTCATTTTGTTGCTTCCCTGTCCCCCCCAACTTTTCATTTGATCTTACTTGTGAGCCTTTCTTCTTTCCTAATGTAAGTATTTAGGGCATAAATTTACCTCTAAAAACTGCTTTAGCTGACTCCCACAAAAAAAAAATTTTTTTTTTTGAGGTACTGGGGGCCACCGGTGCTCAACCACTGAGCCACATCAGCTTCCCTGAGTTGGTTTTTCCATTTGTTTTGCTTGTTGTTTTGTTTTGTTTTTAGGAGGTAACGGGACCCAGGACCTCTCATGTGGGAGGCAGGTGCTCAACTGCTTGAGCCATATCCACTCCCATGAATCCCACAATTTTAATACGTAATATTTACATTATTTTTCTGTTGTATATATTTTTTAAATT
>JAQZBX010071823.1:0-15171 GCA_029593785.1 Cabassous unicinctus | reverse complement strand
CTGGCCCACCTATTTGCCAGCTGTGCCTGGAATCTCAGTGGAGCTGCAACTCCTACCCTACAGCTCAATGGACTCATCCAAGTAACCTGGCGAGGAGACGACGATGGGCAACAGCCATCTCAGGGAATGGAGAGGGCCTGCAGCTGAAGGCAAGATAATCCCATCCACTATATCCATGGAATATAAGCCCTCTCTCACTGTGATTTGGTTTGACATGTACCTTGGAACCACCACAAATCCTGAAGTTCCACAAGTTCAATGAGGAAGCCGTAATTTATGGATAGTCTTTTTTATTTTAAGTAAAAAGAATAATAATATAAATAAACCTCTTCCTCCACCACCATCTTAAAGTGAAGATGGTCTACTTTAGTTTTACATCATATGGTAACCTTATAATTATCCTCAACTGTGTTCAAGTCATAACTTCATAGCTGAAATTGAAATACAAGACTGTGAGAAAAAGTTTAGTGTATTCTAGTTCCATACGCAAGTAAGAGAACCCATAATTCTGAATATTCTCAAAAGCAGTGATAATTTCACTATAAAGGATAGCATTAGATACTTAAAATTTTAAATTTGCAGACCCCTGCCATTTTAACTTGGCAAACTACTTGGGAAACTTAACAACTGTTGATAAGCTACAGCTTACATCTTTGTCTTCTCTAAGCCTTAAATATTTAGCATGATGCTGTGGAAAATGGATGTGTCTGCCAGCCTTATGGTTCTACCCTGGTGATTAAAGCTGAGGGAGAAAGTCACTACCACTTTGGGCAGTTTCACATATTAATTAGGAGTATGGTCTCTGCAGTGAGACATACCAGTCACATCCATTCTCCATTATCCTCTCTGTACAACAAGAGGCAATAGCCTGATTTTTGATTATGTATCTTTTTAAATTGTTAATCAGGGATGATGGGTTAGTGAGAGTCTATTGTGAAGTAATTCATACATTACCCTAAATACAGTGTCTGATAAAGGCAACACTCTTAAAACAGATGAAATAACAATAGTACAAATAAATTAAATCTGAAATGTTAAGAGGTTAAGCTTGCTCTTTCTAGGCACTTTCTGTTATTGCTATTTTATGATTCTACTTTGTGGGAAATAATTCCAGGAGAAAAAATGAAATTCAGGAGGCCAATATTGGGAAAAATGAGAATAATCTTCTTTTATAGATCTAGTAGAAATATAGACAACAATTATTCTTAAACATGCATCAAGAGCTCCCTCTGCCTATATACATTTTCATAAAACTTTGTTTAAAGCTGCATAGTTCCTTTGGATATGTTGTTAAAAGTAAAATCTAGTAGAGGAAATGATTTGGATATTTGAAACCCTAGAAATATATTGACAAATATTTATAGGAGAATATGTGTATCTACATGCACTTTAGAATTACAAGCTATTTGATAAACTGATTTGTTAACATTTTTGCAGTAAACACAGAAATATGGTGAACTTTGAATTGGGAAAAAAACCTGACTCTAAGTTCTATATAAATAAAATTGGATGTTTCCCTATATCTTTGATCAATTTTCTTTTAGCTTTTATAGCAAAAATTCTGTGCAAATGTGAGAGGAGATAAAGTAAAGTGTTTGTCATGGCACATATATAATTATCTTATTTTCATCTATTTTAAGAATGTGTGAAATGCACAAAAGTGAATAATAAAGAAGCACAAATATCAATCCTTTTGTGAGTTATATAATTTTGTGCTGCTGTATTTATATATGGCTAGAAAAGACAGTAGTAGCAAAAATATTGACATTTTAGTGGTAGTTTTCTCATTTTGTTTCATTCAGATGATATTTCACTAACAAACATCTTCCTTTATTTTTAAAAATTACAAACAAAATAACTTTAAAGAAGACTATATTAAAATGAAAGACTTCCTTCCCTGAAACAAGAATGGCATGTAATTAAATAGGTAATGTCCACTTTTTGACCACATGATCACAAGATTCAAGGTGACAAGACACTAGAAATCACCTATGCTCAATTGTCATGGACCATGAGATGTGCCGTTTTAATTCGTCAACTGCAGCAAGAAACTCCCAGAATAAATGGCTGACGATAATATCACTTATGTGACAGAATTCATTCTCAAGGGAATCACAGACTGGCTAGAGCTGTAGGCCCCATGTTTTGTGGTGTTTTTAGCCATCTATCTGGTCACAGTGCTGGGGAATATTGGATTGATTATCTTAATCAAGATTGACTCTCGACTCCACACACTTGTGTATTATTTCCTCAGCCACTTGGCTTTGTTGACCTTTGTTATTCCTCTGGCATTACCCCAAAGATGATAGTGAATTTTGTTGTGGAATGCAACACGATTCCTTTCCATGCTTGTGCAATACAACTGAGCTGCTTTCTCACTTTCATTATCACCGAGTGTTTCCTTTTAGCCTCCATGGCCTATGATCGCTGTGTAGCTATCTGTAATCCCCTGCATTATTCAATACTGATGTCAAAAATTGTCTGCATTCAATTAGTGGCTGTTCCATATATATACAGCTTTCTGGTTGCCCTATTCCATACGATTATCACTTTCCATCTATTGTGATGACCTCCCCCTCTTAGCTCTGTCCTGCTCAGAGACACACATGAAGGAAATTCTAATCTTTGCCTTTGCTGACTTTGATATGATCTGTTCTTCTTCAGTTGTACTCATTTCCTGCATCTTTATCATTGCCACCATTATAAGGATCCGTTCTACCCAGAGGCAACTCAAGGCCATCTCCACCTGTGGCTCCCACACGGTGTCTGTTACTATTTTCTTTTGCACACTGATCTTTAACTTCCTACATCCCAAATCAAGCCACTCTCTAGACACAGATTAAATGGCTTCTGTATTTTATACAGTGGTAATCCCCATGTTGAACCCCCTAATCTATAGTCTAAGGAATAAAGAGGTGAAAGAAGCCTTGAAGAAAGCCTTGGATAAAGGTTGTGAAATCTTAAAGATATTGCCATTAAGAAAATAATAAAAATGCTTTTTTAAAGAAAATCAAGGAAATAAATCAAGTTTTCTCTTGCTTATATTTCTTATCATTCTTTTCCAACCAACTGAAAATATGAGTTTCTTTAACAGTTCTTGACATTTTCTACAAGGACCAAGGGCAAATTTGGAAAGTCAGTATGATTTAAAGTGTCCTGAGTCCATCAGCTTTTATAGACTACAGAAATTATGTTGAAATAAACACAGACACACACATACATATCCCAAGTAAAGGTGGCAGCATGTTTTTGTCAGAGCTCTGAATTCTGGAACAAGACTGAGTTTGCTATTTCCATCACTTTCTAGCTGTGCAACCTTGGACAACACACAAATTCTGTGTGGCTCTGTGTGTAATTCTGGAAAATAATAGGGCAATATTCAGTGAAAATAGGGCCATCTAAATGTTTGTTATATAAATTTTTTGATACATAAATGTTATACATAATTAAAAATTAATTTATTGAGCTTTCAAAAGAATATCAGTCTTAAAGTAAAAGGGAGAAAGCCTGGCTAATGTCTACTTTCTGTCAGGCACTTAAGTAATCCTGCTTCTTCTAAGCAAACAGAACTAAGAGATGGGTGAGGTTTTATTTCCAGGTATCAAGTATTTATAAATTATCTAATGTCACAAAAGTAGTTATTTAAAAATTACAAATGCAAATTCAAGTCTATCTGACTTTTGTTTTCTTAAATATCGTTATTATGAATAAAGGTTATTCTAATATCTTCGATTTAATGTGTCATTATCAGATTTTTTAATAAAAACAATCTTTGCTTTTGTTCTAAATAGAATTACTTGGAAGAACATGGTGATAGGAAATTGTGTTTTTAAATAAATAAATTTCTGTATATGCATATTGGTTTAATTAAAAATAGCCGTAAGTTGTGATGTCATTTATCTGTACCTGCTGTTTATGCAGTCATTCTTATGGGATCATGACATATAATTTAAAAATTATTGCTCAATATGCTTTTGTATTTTGAAATTTCAATAAAAGCAATTCCAAATTAGTGATTTAATATTATTTTATATTTTACCATTTTAGAATGATATTTTGAAATTTGTGGTCATTGTATAGGATACAACTTGTGGTTTGCAAATGCATGGTAATTATTTCCTCCTCTGCACTTAATTTGCAAATAATTCAGATATACTGTTATGAGGTCCTTTTAGAACTTTGTGCTTGTAAGAATTCTCATGTTTTTATTTTATTGTTTTTTATTTACTTTTTGTTTAAAGACACTTAGATTACATAAATGTTCCATAAAAAGTGTAGGGGATTCCCATATGCCTCATTCCTTCCCACTCCCACACTTCCCCACACCAACAACATCCTTCATTAGTATGGTGTATTTGTTACAATTGATGAACACACATTGGAGCATTGCCACTAAGTATGGATTATAGTTTACAGTATAGTTTAAACTCTCTCCACACATTTTTATAAGTTTGACAAGATATATAATGGCCTGTGTCTGTCACTGCAATATCATTCAGGACAATTCCAATGTCTGGAAAATGCCACCATATTACAACTATTGAATCTCAAAGAGAAACCCGCTAACCCCACTCACCCCACAAAGGCATGTGATATGCATTTATTTTGGAAGATATTACTCACATATTACATACACAACACATGGAAGCATCATAGTCAGTCTCTCCTTTAACAGCTAAAGAAATTCTTGTCTATAGAATGTGATCCACCTGAGGAACACTGGTCTTCAATGATTTCACTGCACCTCTCTGCTTCATAGGATTATTTAAAACAGCAATGCTTAAACATTAATTGAATTGGAGTTTTCATGTCTTTAAACATTTTTATTTCTGTACTATTGACAATCATTTCTTAAGTTGACCCTGGTTTTCTCAGAGATTTCAGCTAAGAAATTCAACTCTTTTGGATAGTCTTGTCATTCAGCTCCTTTTTGGGCAGAAACTCTTCTGTGCAGCCTCTAAAATTTTTCTCTAGGAATTGCTCTAGGAGGGTGATTTCTGCTGAAATGCCACTCAGTCAAAATCTCAAAATCAACTTTATTCATTTTATCTCCAGGTTTCTTTTTGAAAAATATGAATTTTTCATCTCTCCTTTGTTGTCTATAATGCTTTTGTGTCTGGATATAGATAGAATCAAGAGGCTGAAAAAAAAGTAGCAAACAATGAATCTTTGACAGAGTCTGAGATTAATAAAGAACAGGACCAATTTCAGAAAGATTTCAGCCTAATTTGAGTTTTGCTAATAATAGTTGTATAATATAGAAAGTTCCAGTTATTTGTAAAAAGATAAAAGAAAAATGCTCACCTCACAGGCTAGGTATGAAGATTTCAATATAAATATATGTAAATACCTTCGTACAATGACTGGCACCTAATAGAAGCTTGAAAAATATCAATGTTATTATTATTGTCAGTGACATGAACCATCATCAAGACAATTTTTGGTATTCACAACTTAATAGTGTTCTAATGTGAATAAAAATCAAAGCAATTTTTTTTGGACATGGATATTAAAATCTTTAGACTCTTATGAGGTATTTTTAGCCTTAGCTACTTTTTAACTATTTTCAGTTGAGTCAAGCATGATTTGTTCTAAAAAGAAAAGGGCCCTTTCTGTATAACTTGGTACTTTAATATGTTGTGTTTGAATAAAGCATACCAATGACAATAAAAATAATAAAAAAGTAATTTTGTTTGCCATTTCTTACTTCTATTCTAAAAGTTTAGAATTTATCAACTCATTTAATCTTCTTATCAGCTTTAAGTAGCAGATAAAATTATTTACAATTTTAGAGATGCAAAATGTGAAACACAAGGAGGTAAGTAACTCGCCCAAATTTACACAGCTAATATATGCTGTAGAGTCACATATAATCATGTTCAATATGCAGAAATCAATATTTACAAAATAGATGAATTAAATGGTCTGTAATCATTTTAACAATGACAACCCAAGAAATAGATACTTTTAAAATGCATTGAGTTAAAATTCCCTTGAAATATGCTTTAACATAATTACAAAATCGTTTTGTAGAGGCACCGGAGTTTCAGGAATGTGTCTAGAATCTAAATATTCGATGTTTAATTTGCATTTTTCTGTATGTTTGTTTATAATTCCCTCACATTTTCTTAAATATAATTTTTATTTAACTATTGGGTCAGAGGAGCCCATATTCCATCTACATATTTTCAAAACAATATTAGTTGTAATCTATGAAGAAGAACAAAGATTATATATAGATATTTTTATTTCCTTATGCTTTCCTCTTGGCAATTGATTCAGTCTGCTAGTAATTAAATTAAGCATAGAATGTTGGCATTTTATTGTATAGGTAATCACACATGTGGAGGATCACTGAGATCATTTCTCCTACGAGTAATGTAGGAAAATTATACCTCAGAGCACAGAGCTGTTAAGGGTCCTTTAATTGGGTTCTAAGGCAGTTTTATAATAGCAAAAAGGACACAGTGATGTCCAAGAATCAAAGTGGAATCTAGTTAGGTTTTTGTAGTTTTTTTCTATAATTTTGTTTTTCTTTAGCCTGTGTTCCAGGTTAATGACATTCCTTGGGCAAAACTTCTGTCCCCCAGCACTGAGCACAGCCCAAACCAGTCATGATACCACAGCAACTGCCAAGGGGTCCAATTACCCAGTCCATACCTGGATCTCAGCACAGCTGCTGGGAAGGCTGAGGGCACTGATAGTAGTCTCACCACCCCGTGTGCCATTTACCTTGGCAGGATGGGGCAGGAGTACAGTTATGGCTGAAGACTCAGGAGCTGACCTCCCAACACACAGCAGAGATGCCTGAGGAACTCTGACCACGTTCTCAGGAGGTTTGCTCTCACTGATACAGCACCAAAGGGTGTGGGGGAATGGGGAATTCTCAGACACCTTTGAAGTCAACATCACTGACAGGCAAAAGGATAATAATGGCAATAGGGTCTTCTGTCCTCTATGTGGTGACCTTTCACTTTCCTTTCCTTTCTAGAGCTTATGAGTATATTCTGTGCCAGACTCAGGCTTACATAACTTTTTAATGGGTTTTGAACTTATAAAAAATTTTTATTTAAATCTGATTTTTAAGTGATTTTTTGTGAATCACTGTTCAGCTTTTTAAAAACTTCTCAACCTTGTACAACTCTTCTTGGAAGCATAGGATATTCATTAAAAATTGAGCTTCACAGTTGGATAAAACTGAATTCAATCTTGGTTCTTCCATTTATTAGCCATGTATATATGAGATTTTATATATATATTTTAGTAAATTACATAAACTGCTTTTAAAGCATTTCTTTATAAAATAAAAAATCATTTCCACCTCAGCTGGGGTTATGAAATTTAACTAACACAGTCCACTTAAAGTGCTCTTCACAGCACCTGACATAGAAGCATTCAATAGCATTATTTTTATTTTGAAAAGTTTGGAACTTTTTAGATTAATTTGTTAAACTAATCTTTACAAAATGTATGAAGAATGATGTTTTTCCCTATACAAAGATGTACATTTTAAATAATATTGAGTAGCAGGTTAGATAAACATAAAACAAGCAGTTTAAAATATGTTGATCAACCCACAGAAATAAATTTAAAAGCATTAAATTGTTTGAATTTAATGAAGATAATACCCCCTTGGTATTTAGTTTTCAGTTGTTGGTTTTAAATTAAGCATACCATTTTGCAACTCTTTCTAAAAAGCCATCACTTCATTATCTCAGATCAAATCAAATGAATCATTGAAACAATAATATTGTAATTCATGAAATAAAATAGAAATATTTGTGAAGTGCTAGCTATGTGCCAGGAACTGTACAATTCCTGTTATAAGCATCATCTCATTTGAACCTCAGATTCAGTCTAAGAGAAAGGAACTAGTACTCCATTTAGTAGATGAGAAAACCCAGGCACAGAAATGTGAAGTTACCCATGCTAACAGTTATTAACTGGAAAAGCTAAAATTGTTAACCAAACTGTTTTAATGAAGAGTGCAAGTTCCTAGTCACACACTTACATACATATAACAGGCAGCAAATTACAACAGTGTAAGCTGCCCCAGTGATTATACTGATACAGAATCAGTGTCACTAAATCCTCAGTACCAAAGTAATTCTGCTCTTGCTACCTTCTCCAGAAATTATCCAGAGTGTTCAAACCCAAAATGTCTGCTCTTAAAAGGTGACATGTTTTCCATAATATTAGATGGTTATCTATTTCAATACAATCCAAAATTTCTCAATATCACACAGATTTCAGTTAAAGCCACTATTTCCCAATATATTTGTGTGTGTGTGTGTGTGCTGAGGAAAGATGTGATGGCTGTAAAGGATTAAGATTCTCTTTCTCTCTCTCTTTCTCATTTTCTCTCCTTTTCAATTCAACAACTCAAGTAAAATTTACAAAATGCCTTTCATCGGGAAATCTTTGACAATAAAATGTTGGTTTATTCTCCATGAGACTAAGGAACTACATTTCAGAAAAATGCCTTTGAGAACTTGAAGTAAGGGATTTGGCTCTGTCATTTACCAGCATTATGGCATTAGAAAAGGCAGAACTCAGAGTGTTCTAATTCCTGTCCAGTGATTCTTCAGTTATTTGATAGCCAAAGACAACTTTTCTGCAATGCTCTTCAGTGCACTTTTTACCTCCTGATTTCTCATGCTATAGATCAATGGGTTTGGCATGGGAATCACCACCACATAAAACACTGAAGCAAATTTAGAGAATGGCATGACTTGGGCTGTAGGAACATAAAAATGATTGTCCCATAAAATATTGTGATAGAAGTCAGGTGGAAAGCATAGGTAGAGAAGGTTTTCTGTTTTCCTTCAGCAGAGTGGATCTTCAGGATGGCGAACAGAATGAAGACATAAGAAATTATCACAATCAAAAGAGAGCAAAGTGTATTAAACCCAGCAATGATCGATAGCATCAGTTCTTTGATGTGCGTGTCAGAGCAGGCCAGTGCAATCAAGGGGACATCATCACAGTATAAGTGGTTGATCACATTGGAGTCACAAAAAGACAGACAGAATGTTGCCAACATATGAACAAGACCCACAGTAAATCCATAGAATTATGTGTTGGCAATCATTCGAATACAAAGTTTCTGAAGCATGAGAATGACATAGAGAAAAGGGTTGCAGATGGCAACATACCAATCATATGCCATAATTGAAAGCAAGAACAGTTCACAAACTACAAATGTGATAAAGCAGCACCCCTGAATGGTGGCACAGGCATAAAATTTTATACTTTTAACTTCACACAGAAAGTTCACCAAGGTGTTTGGGGTGACAGATGAAGTAAAAGAAAAATCAACAAATGCCAGATGGCTGAGGACCAAATACATGGGTGTGTGGAGCTGAGGACTGATTTGGATTAGCACAATCAAACCAACATTACCCAAGACACTAACTAAATAGATCACAAGGAAGACACCAAAGAGAATGGCTTGAAGCGCTGGATTATCTGTGATCCCCAACTCAGACACTGCTGAATGACTGCTTTTGGCCATGGAATTTATAGACAATTCTTCCACAATAAACACTTCTAGAGCATATGTTCTATGTATTCGTGACTCTGTAGGCAATTGTCAAGTAGCTTTTAGGAGATGGTTCTGATGCACAATAATCTTATGTTGAACACACTCAAAAGAGAATTCTGATGGGCTCTCTCTGTTATTTTCATGCTAGATTCTTCTTTCACAATGTAGAGATTTGTTCTAGGCAAAAATTAGAAAACATGAAATTCTATGGGAATTTTTTAAGGTAGAAAGATGATATTTTATTAAAAATTTTATACAATTGAAACATCTGTCATATATATAAATTAATAAGAGGAATTAATGATTGAGAAGTCTCTAACCATAGATGTCAAAATATTTTTTTTAATTATTGATGTTTTTTTAATTATTATTGATATTAAATTATTAACATTTTAGATAAAATTCTACTAATCCATTTGAAATTTCTTAATTAAAAGAAATAATAATTTAAAAAATGATCCCAGAGGGTGAATTTTTGTTCATGAAACAACATTTTGAATCCGAATGATCTCTAGACCATAGATTTGAACAATTTTAATTTCAATTTTGTTCTATGTATATGTATTCCTAGTTTTACCTTAATTGTGAAAATTTACTATTTGTGAATTGAAGGAGAGGAAAAACCTCAGAAATGTGAATAGCCTAGTTTTTTTTTTAAATATGCATAACAGAGTTAACAAAAAAAAATTAAGTGAATCAGAAAACACACTTATCTTGTATCTTCAAACCTGTGCAGCTCTTGCTGTCATATTACCAAACTCTCCAACATCTTCAATCATTTAATTCTCCCTTCTTAATCTGACCTGGCTTCCCCTTGAAACCTGTTTCTCTTATGGCCACATCTCTGCAAACTGGTCAATTTGCAACTCTCCACATATTTCAAAATTGGGAGACAAGGTAAAGCATCTGTTTTAGTGCCAAAGGGCTGAGAATGAAAAGTACCAGAAATGGGTTGTCATTTATAAAGCTTTCATTTAGGGTAAAAGCTTACAGTTCCAAAACTGTGAAAAGTCCAAAATGAGGCACCATAAGAGGTGCTTTCTCACCAAATACAGCTACTGTTGGTTCTGTTGTCCAGGAATGAGGTGAAGCAAGATGGCCACTGATCTCAGCCTTACCATCCGGACTCACCATCTCCCCTTGAGCTGCTTCATGGGCACAGCCTTTTGGGGCCTTTGTGCTTGAGCAATTCTTTAGTCCTCTTTCACATGGCAGGATCAAATATGGCAGCTTCCTTTCCTTGTGTCTGTCTGTCTCGCTAAGTGTCTCTGGTTTATATCAGACCCAGCAAGAAGGTGGAGAATCAATTTGTGTCACACTGCACTGATGTAATCAAGTTAAAATGGTCTTTCACCCATAGGAATGGATTCGTTCTCTTTTTGGGATTCATAAAAGAATTTCAAACTGCCACAGCAGCATTAAGGCATAGCTTCAAACTTATTACTAACTCTAATTTTGATAAACTCTATTGACATTTTGAGGTTTATATCGATTTCTATTGTTGTCATTTATAGCTCTCCAGGTCATTTTGCTTTTTATTTAATTTTTCTTTTTTTAAAGTTATTTAGATTACATAAATGTTACATAAAAAATATAGAGGATTCCCACATGCCCTTCTCCCCACATCTCCCACACTTTCTCACATTACCAACATCACTCATTAGTGGGGTACTTTCATTGCAATTGATAAACACATTTTAGAGCATTGCCACTAAACATGGATTACAGTTTACATTGTAGTTTACACTCTCTCCCACCCAATTCTGTAAGTTATGGCAAGATATATAATGACCTGCATCTGTCATTGCAATGTCATTCAGGTCAATTTCCAAGTCCTGAAAATGCCCCCATATTACACCTGTTTTTCCCTCTCTCTACCCTCAGAACCTCCAGTGGCCACTGCCTCCACATCAATAATATAATTCCTTCCATTGCTAGAATCACGATAATTCTATAGTAGAATACCAGTAAGTCTACTTTAGTCCATAGTTCATTTCCCAATCCTGAGGTTTCTGGGATGGTGATGTCCACTCTACCTCTAAGTGAGAGGGGGCTTTGATCCCATAGGGCTGATGGATACGACTCTCTTACTTGCAGTTGTAGACTCTCTCAGTTCCTTGATATGGTGGTTGTTCATCATCACCTCCTTGTGAGTTGTCCTGTGTGAGACCAATTAACTGGAGAGTAGGTGTTGCAAATCCCTTGAGATTCAGGACCCAGCTGGCACATGGACAGCCCAAAGATTTTAGTCTCATGGACATATACCTACCAAATCTAGTACTAATTATAGATTCAAATAGAAGGACAGAAGAACCATGTGTAGGGAAACCACAACTGAGTCCAACTCTGTCACACTAGGGAGCATAAATTCCAAATTAAGGCCCACTTGCAAGGCACCTAACTCCTGAGCTATTTGACTTGGCTATAGTGTCTTGATGGCTCCAGAGCACTAAGGAGCCCTGCTATTTGGGGAAGTATCTACTTTGGCAGTCAATGAGATCCTGTTGAGACGTGCATAAGCAATACCTCTGGAATGACCTCAGGACTCACTTTGAAGTCTCTTAGCCATATAAACTAATTTCTCTTTGCCCTTTCCCCCTTTTGGTCAAGGTCTTTTTCCAGCTGCTTTGCTAGTTGGTGCCTGGTAGTAATCCTTCAGGCCAGGGAGGCTCATCCTCGATAGTCATGTCCCACACTGGGGGGAAGGTAACATATTTATATGTCAAGTTCAGCTTAGAGAGAAGTCACATTTGAGCAACAAGGAGGCTCTCAGGAGGTAACTGTTAGGTACCTTATAATATTAGGTTAAGTTTCAATTTAAAGAGTAAAGGTTCATAAGGACAGTCATCAATATCAAGGGCCCATCAATGAACCATCCTCCTTCACTAATCATTGCCTCAGTACTCAGGGGATTCTTGCTGTTCCATTAGAGAATGTAGCAGAACTCCACAGGATAAGGGTTTAATATTCTGTAAGTTATTGTGTGAATCTCCACTTGTTATGACCATGTTCCATGAACATTTGAACACATTTATATGCCTTATATGTATGCCGAGGTGAGCTTCCTCCCATTTGTTCCCCATCACTGACATCCCGCATGAATGATCCTCCCCTGCCACATTTGCAACCCTTCTGTGATCCAAAACCTCTTAAAAATGAAGCCAATAAAACAGCCAAATAAAATTAATAAGAAAATGAAACACTAATGACAGTTTTAAAAATAAGAAATAAAAAAAGAGAGAGATAAAAATAAAAATAAATCTTGGATAATAAAAAATAATGAAAAAAATATTTAAAAAGTTTTTTTGACATTTTGCCTTTCATCACTCTAAGATCTGTTGTCTTGTATGTACAATGACATTTTTTTCCATTTATTCACCAAGTGTCTTACTTTTTTCATTTTGTCTTCAAAGAAGTTTTAGGTTACAGAAAAGTCACATTCCTTTTAATTCACAAAAGATTTTGCCACCAAGATTATTCTATCTTCTTCCATCATCTTGCTATCAATGCCCACAAAGATGATACATTTAATAACATATCTTTTCAGATTCATGATATCTTATTATCAGTTACTCCACTAACAACCCACTTGAGTTTCATACCCATGAATCCATCTTGGATCTTGTTTCATCTGGAAATTCATCAAATTCTAAATATCCAAAATAAAACGTTAATTTATGACTGCAATCTTTTTCCTTTCCTTTTACACTCTGGTTGTGTCACTACCACTTTTAATTTATTCACCCATATCACTATTTCTTAAACCTCACTAATTATTCCTTATCAGTTATATCTCTTTCTTTAATCAATTCTTCCCTACACAGCTTAGATTCCATGATTTATTATTACAATTACCCTTGGCAACATAGTAAACTTTCTTACAGTATTTCCCTCCAGACACACCAAAATTTGGTATTTGAGGAATTTGCTCTAACCAATCCTACCTAAAGTACCAAGAACACAAGCTATGCAAAAATAAGCAATTACAAACTTAACATATTCAAAATCAAATAGTCTTTTACATTTGCTTTTTCCTGAATAAACTTTCTATTTTCCAGTCTGTGTTAGTATTTCAGACCCTCTGAATTTTTTCATCTCTTTTCTCAAATATGTCTAATTCTACCACCCTGCATATTCTTTTATTTATTTAGTTCTTTACCACAACTTTTCTGGATTACTGCCTTCTAACTTTTATCCTAGCCTCCAGCCTTGCCACAGTCTTATGTTTATGCCAGCTTAAGTATACTTTCTAACATCAAAATCTTACCTTGTTCTTTCCATGTTGACATTAATATAAACTCCAAACTCCTTAGGGCAGCTAATTCAACCCTGCTAAACAAGCTCCTGCTTTTCCAGACAAGTGTTATCATTTGTGACTCCCTCGTGCAATATCCATGCTCCATCCATGTTTCATAGTCTCAGTTTCTCATTTATGACACTGGATTCTGTACACAGTTTGTTCAGAATACACCTTCTTTATCTTTACCTCTTTACTTGGTTACTTTCTTTCTACTTATTTTTCATTTCTCAATGAAATATCCCTTCTTTCTAGATGCAAGGATCTAAAAGGCCTCTGATAAAGTATTACACACAACTATTCATCCATCTGTTTACTAGTGTATATTTTATTCTAAATTTCAAATTCTGGATATAGAAAGATGGTTCTATATTTTCCCCAGTACTCAGCAGGAGGTGGCATTTAGTAGACTCTCCAAAAGTACTGATAGAATAATTGAATAAATGAATCTGAGATTTGTGTTAATCCAAACCCTTTCCTACTACCTTCATTACCTTGAATATTTTCCACCATAGGTTGTCTTTGTGTGATCCACAACAAAACCGAATAGAGACCAATAAATCTTGAAGCAGGCTCTGTGAGAGACAACAGTACTTAACATTACATTGAAGTATTGTTAGTATTTTTGTATGATTTGTTTGTCCTTCAAGAACTTTTATCTTGCATAACATACTTTTAAACAAGTTTTGTAAAAAATTAATGATGTCTTACAAGCATAGGTCGATCTGTTATGATCCAATTTGCCTAACAGGCAAGAAACAACCACTTCAAATGGCAGAACATTATGCAAAGTCCAGTATAATAACAAATTATTCTTTAATTGTACAGGTCATTTTAACATCTGAGAGAAAAACTTACAAAATGCTTAATTATATTTGGTTTGCATTTTATACTTTAATATGAGTTTTACTGAATTTATAAATGTTAGTAAGAGGTCATGGAATGGATTAGATCAAGGTGAAATAATTTCCTATTGGACTTTCAAAAATTTTCAAGTAATGAATTGGTTTACACCAAAATCTCAACTCTAGGTATGAAACTCAATAATTTGTTGAACACTAAGCAATTGATAATTAAGCCATGAATTCCTTATTGGCTTGGAGATGCATATACTTCAATATAAGATGGTTATTTTGCTTGCAAGTTCATTTGAAGAGGCAATTGTTAAAATTAACTTCACTTTGTTTCATGCAATTTATTGAAGTGTTTAAAGGCATTCTAATTTTAGAGAAATTAACACTCTTTCTTTTACAATCCTATAGTAAACCATGTTTATCCCCTTTCTATACACATACAATAAATAGGAAGATGTACAGATAGAAGAATCAGC